>CAKNXH010081886.1:0-29415 GCA_932178445.1 Andricus quercusramuli
TTTTAACTCAGTAGTTCCACTTCCAACTAGGTAGTTGAATTTTCAACTAAAAAATATAAATTTTCAACGAAAAACGTGATATCTGATATTTCAGCCAAAAGGGATTTTAATTTTATACCAAAAATAGTTGAATTAAAAAAAAAAAGCTAAATTTTCAACAATATAGTTTGAATCCTCAACAAAGAAGGATTAATTTTCAAACAAGTGGTGGCGATTTTTAACCCCAATATTGAAATTAACTTCAACATTAGTTTATCGAAAATGCCCTGACATTTCCTGACTGTCTGGAATTATTTGACCTGTAGCAACTCTGCAATTTAAAAAAAAAAGTATATGTTTATTTCACTCTAGAATGTTTTTGTAAAAATATATGTATTAAGTGTGATATATATTTGTTTAAACAATAAATTCTTCAAATTCTCTTTAATGCTCTATAAATGCTCTGTTCGAGCTTAAACACTGAGCATATTCTCGAGAGCATTTGCTCAACATAAATTCTTGGGCATTTAAGCCATAAACAGTTCCGAATTAGGTTTAAACAATTTTGATGATTTTCGTTGCGACCGCAGTCCAGCTACTAGTAACTACTCTCGCGGGGGGGGGGGGGGTTATTGCCACCAAACACAGACTCAGGTTTGTTCGCCTTCCCACTAACGTAGACACAGTTGAGCATGTTTGGGTCAAAGTATTAATCGGAACAACTACTCATTTACTAGGAGTTTTCTACATCCCACCCAATTCCACTTTCAATAACTATGTTCATTTGTGTAATGCATTCGAGGAAGCAATTGACGCTTTTCCTAATGCTGTCGTTCATGAACTTAATCTCGGATTCTATTGTCTATCTTAACATTCAGCAAATTAATAATAACTTTAATACGCATGGGTCCCTGTTAGACTTGATATTTACCAATTCTGACACCGATAAAGTTGATATTGCTAATGATCCTCTTCTTCCCGTGGATAACTATCATCCGCCTCTGACATATACATTTAGTTCCTTTCTTACCAAAGTATCTAGTGATTATGGTTGCAACATTGCACGTTTTAACTTTAAGAAGGCCAATGTGGCGGCAATAAATAATTATCTAGGAAGCATTGACTGGAATTTTATTTTCGCTAAAGTTATAGCTAATGATTCTGCAGACATTTTCTATGCGCATCTGTATGTATCTTTTGAGTATTTTGTTCCTTTGAAAGTCTACGTAGCATCCACTTTTCCTCCCTGGTTTAGCAGCGATCTCAAAATTCTTACAAGAGCGAAAAAGGCAGCTCACTTAAATTATAAACGCACTAAAACTACCGTCGACTATAATCATTTCTCCTCACTACGGGCTCAGTGTAAATCAATTTCCGATTACTGTTACGCGAAATATATTCAAGATACTGAGAACTCTATAATAGGTAATCCGAAGTATTTTTGGAACTATATCAATATGACACGCTCAGATAATAATTTACCTAAACACATGTTTTGCGGTAATGACACAGCTGACACGAGTGAGGGAATTGCTGAGCTTTTTGCAGCCTTTTTTAAGTCAGTCTATGCGACCCCAATTGTCCACGAACGGAAAATTGACTTTTCTGACTATCGACTTTTCCAATGTACACATTAGCCGAGAAGATATTAAACTTAAAATATCTAAATTAGATGCAAACAAAGGTGCAGGCTCCGACGGCGTGCCTCCCTTTTTCTAAAATCGTGTTGCTCTTCACTGATAGAGCCACTATATTCAATCTTTAATAAGTCGAAATGATGTAAAAAACTATAGACCCATAACAATACTCGATTCCATTCCTAAGATCTTTGAAAGCATCATTCACGATAAACTCTATTTTGCCTCCTCAAAATATCTAGCTGAGGAGCAGCATGGTTTCAGAACAGGTAGATCTGCTCTTACTAACTTAGGCATTTATACTCACTTTGTGGTGAACAGTATAGAATCTGGCGTTCAAGTTGATGCGGTTTACACCGACTTTTCTAAAGCTTTCGACAAGGTCGACCATGGAATCCTCGTGGCAAAGCTCAGGGCAATGGGCATTTCCGGCAACATTCTTTCTTGGTTATCTAGCTACCTGGACGATCGGTGGCAATCTGTACGGGTTGATAACAGCTACTCGGGGGGTTTTCAGGCTACATCTGGAGTACCTCAGGGCTCGCACCTGGGACCCCTGATGTTTCTTCTGCACGTGAACGACATTTGCGCCATTTTTAGATTTTGTCTGTGCCTCCTCTTTGCTGATGATCTTAAATTGTATAAAGCTATCCGGTCTCATTCGGACTGCCTAGACCTTCAAGACGATCTCTTTCGCCTTGAAGCTTGGTGCACCCTAAACGGGATGCCATTAAACATCAATAAATGCGCGATTATCACTTTTACAAGAAGGAAATTGCCTATCCAACATCACTATTTCCTTGGCGGGGAGGATTTACAGAGAGTTTCACGGATACGTGACTTGGGGATTATACTTGACGGGCTATTATCATTTGACGAGCAGATCTCGCAAGCGGCTAACAATGCTGTCAAAACTCTGGGGTTTGTCACGAGGAACGCACGAAACTTTGAAAACCCCCTAGCCGTGTTCATAAAATGAGACTCGAACGAGTGCAAAATCGCTTCCTGCGATTCGCAGCAAGACAATTGGGAATGGTCATGACCAGACGTGATCACAACTGCGATGGCATTAGGGTACTGCTAAATATCCCTAAACTGACCTCGAGATTTTTGTACGCGGACTTGTGCTTCTTCTATAATATATTGAATAGCAATATCGATAGCCCTAGTTTACTAGCTGAAATTAAATTTTATGTCAGTTCGAAATCTTTGCGCTCTAGGATATTATTTAAGCTACCTTTCCACCGCACCAACTATTGTTTCAACTCAATACCCAATAGAATCTGCAACGAGGCTAACCAACATGGTAAAGATGTCAATTTCTTCGATGTATCTGCGATACGTTTCAGACAAGCCTTACGCAATGCTCTCAACGCGATTCAGTAATGCGGCTCAGGACGAGCTAATCGCAATTGCATTATATGACTTTAATTAGTTTTACTTTTATTCTTAAGATGTTTGTATAAAGGGCGTTGCCCGTACACTGATCAAATAAATAAGTAAATGCTGGAATTGAAAAGATTGAAAAAGATAGAAATTTGGGGATGGGAAAGGATAGAACTATTCTATCTCTCTCAATGGGTCACTTTGCATCCCTAAAACGCTACCTTTCCCTATCCCGAAGCTCAATAATTTTTTATCTCTTTCTCTATCCTTCATATCCGACGACTCTTATCTTTTTCTATCCCTTACTCTATCTATCTTCAATATCCTCTTCCCTATCTCATTATATCATACATCTATCAACGTCAATATTTTTTTATCTATTTTTCAATCTGAATCCACGTCTATTTTTTTCAATACCCTCTTCTCTATGTCATCCTATACTTCATCTGTCCACGTCAATCTTTTTCCATATCTCTGTCTATCTAAATTTCCGTCAATTTTTTTCAACCCCCTCTTATTTCATCTTATCTTGTCCTTTATCTATACTCGTCAATATTTTCCTTTCTCTCTTTCAATATAAATTCCCGTCTATCTTTTCTAATTTCATCTTCCCTCTTTCATGTCTATAATTTTCTATCTACTTTTCAACCTAAATTCACGTATATCTTTATCCATCCACTATTCTTTGTCCAATCTCATTTTGTATCTATTAAAGTCAAAGTTTTTCTATCTCTGTTAATCTAAATTCCTGTCTATCGTTTTTGAATCTCCCCTTCTCTATCTCATCCTATATTACATCTAGAAACGTCTATTTCTTCTATCTCGTTCTTTATCTAAACTTACGTCCATCATTTTCAATTCTCTCTTCTCTATCTCCCGATATCCTATATATGTCCACGTCAACTTGACGCTTTTGCCCTGCTGGAAGTGGAAAGATTGATAAAGATAGAAATTGAGGGATAGGAAAAGATAGAATTATTGTATCACTCCTTTTATCATTAAATGTGTCACTTTGCATCTCTGAAACGCTATATTTTCCTATCCCAGAAAAATACTGACGTTGATAGAATCAGGATAGGATGAGATCGAGAAAAGGAGATTGGAAAAGAAAGACGTGAATTTATATAGACAAAAAGATAGAAAAAGATTGACGCGGATAGATCGAAGCTAAGAAGAGTTAGGGAAAAGGAAATTGAAAAATATAACAGGAGTTGAGATTGATAGAGAGATAGAAAAAGGTTGACGTGGATATATAAAGTATAGGATGATATAGAAAAGTTAGGGAATTTTCGATAAATTAAAGTTGAAGTTAATTTTATTTTTATGGTTGAAAACTCATCTGTTCTCATTGAATTCAACTATTTTTGGTATAAAATGAAACTCCTTTTTGTGGTTGAAATATAATATATCACGTTTTTTGTAGAGACTTCATCTTTTTTGGTAGAAAATTCAACTACTTAGTTGGAAGTGAAACTACTTTGTTCAAAATTCATTTATTTGGTTGATGTTTCATCATTTTAGTTGAAACCACCTTCTTTTGTTCAAAATGTAATTCTTTTGTTGACAATAATGTTTTCTAGATGAGAATTAATTGTTTGAACTGAAAATTTAACTCTTACATGTTTGAATTAAAATTTATCTTCTTAAGTTGAAAATTCAAATATCTGGTTTAAAATTCCTATATTTTATTGAAAATTCGAACTTTGTGGAGAATATTTAATCTTCTTGGTGACTAATTCTTCCTTTTAGTTGGAAATTCCTTTGAAAATTCAAATATTTGGTTGCAAATTCATGTACTTTGTTCAAAATTCGTCTTATTGGTTGAAAATTGATCTTTTTGGTTGAAAATGAGATTTTTCTTGTTTAGAAGTAATTTTTCAAACTGGAAATATAATCTTCTTGGTTGAAAATTATACTATTTCGTTAAAAATTTAGTTTAATTTTATTGAATATTAATTTTTTTTACTGATAATTATTGTATTCTATTTTTAGTTTAAAATTTATCCGTTTTCGGTGAAAATTTAACTATTTGTTGAAAATCCGTCTTTTATGTAAAAGACTCATTAGTTGAAATCTCATCTTTTTGGTTGAAAATTAATTTCTATGTTTGAAAATTCGTTTGTTTTTTTGTTTGTAAGTTTATTTTACTAACTGAAAATTATCCTACTCTATTTCTTGTAGAAAATTCATTTATTTAGTTTGAAATTCACTTTAAATATTACATTTTTTGTCGAAAATTTACCTTTTTTGATAGAAATATACTCTTTTTCGTTTAAAAATTATCTGTTTAGTAGAAAATTTAACTATTCTATTTTTTGTTAAGAATTTCTTTCTTTCATTGAAAATAATAAAATAAAATGCTGTTTAGTTGAAAATTCGTTTTTTCTGTTGATAAAAAATTCGTCTTTTGAATTTAAAAATCCACTGTATTTGGACCAAATTTCATATTTTTGGTTGAAAGTTCATCATTGTGATTGAAAAATAATTTCTTTGGTTGAAAATTCGTTCCTTTTTAGTTGAAAATTAATTTTTTTCAACTGAAAATATAACTATTCTATTTTCGGTTGAAAATTAATTAATTTAGCTGAAAACTCGTTTTTTTTTTTTTAAATTTACTTTTCTAACTGCAAATTGAAATAATATGTATTATATTTTTGGTTTGTTAATTCGTCTTTTTTGGTTCAATATTTAATTATTTTGTTTAGAATTCATTTTTAATTGAAAATTGATTGTCTTAACAGAAAATTTAATTTGTATGTTTTTGTTTAAAAAAACATTTTTTTTCTGAATTTTTTTTGTTTTGTTTGAAAATTCGTTTTTGGTTGAACATTTATTTTTGTGGAATTTTAACTGTTCTAATATGGGTTGCAAATTAATGTTTTTCAGATGAAAATTCATAAACTTTGTTGAAAATGATTCTTTTTTCATAGAAAATTAATATTTTGGCTTGAAAATTCAACTAACTATTTGGTTAAACATTCATATTTTTGGTTGAAGATTCATCATTCTATTGAAAAATTCATTTCTTTGTTAAAAATTGATCTTATTGATTGAAAATTGATCTTTTTGGTTGAAAATGAGATTTTTCTTATTTAGAATTAATTTTTTAAACTGGAAATGTATCTGTTCCATATTTTGTGGAAAATTTACCTTTTATGATAGAAAAGTAATCCTTTTCGTTAAAAAATTATCTGTTTAGTAAAAAATGTAACTATACTATTTGTTGATAAGAATTCATTTTTTTTATTGAAAAAAAACCCTGTTTAGTTGAAAATTCGTTTTTTTTTTATAGAAAATTCATCTTTTGGACTGAAAAATCCACTATTTGGACAAACTTTCATATTTTTGGTTAAAGTTCTTCATTTTGATTGAAAATTAATTTCTTTGGTTGAAAATACGTTATTTTTTATTCGAAAATTAATTTTTAAAGTGAAATAAAAAATTAAATAATTTTGCTGAAAACTCGTTTTTTTAATTTACTTTTCTAACTGCAAATTGAAATATTATATTTTTGGTCTATAAATCTATCTTTTTTAGTATAAAATTTAATTATTTTGTTGTGGATTTCTTTTCTTTTTGTTGAAAATTTATTTTCTTAACTGAAAATTTAATTCTTCTGTTTTTGGTTCAAAAATCATTTTTTGTTGTGAATAAAAAAATATTTTTGTTTGAAAATTCGTTTTTTTTTTGTTCAATATTTATTTTTCTGACATTTTAACTATTCTAATTTTGGTTTAAAATTGAGTTTTTCTAGATGAAAATTCATGAACCTTGTTGAAAATATGTCTTTTTTTGTAGGAAATTCATCTTTCGGGTTGAAAATTCACTTTAACTATTCCATTTTCTGTGGAAAAATTACCTTTTTGTGATAGAAATGTAATATTTTTCGTTAAAAAATTATATATTTAGTAGAAAATTCAACTATTCATTTTTTTCTTAAGAATTTATTTCTTTCCTTGAAAAAAAACTGTTTAGTTGCATTTTTTTTAAATACAAAATTTATCTTTTAAATTGAAAAATCTACTACTTAAACAATATTTCATATTTGTTGTTGAAAATTCATTTCCTTCTACTTGAAAATTGATTTTTTTAGTTGGAAATTAATTAATTTTGCTGAAACTTCAGTTTTTTTTAAATTTTCTTTTCTAACTGAAAATTGAAATATTATATTTTTGGTCTGTAAATTTATTTATTTTTTTTTTTAAATTGAATTATTTTCTTGATACATTTTTTTTTTGAAAATTGATTGGCAAAACTGAAAATTTAATTCTTCTGTTTCTGGTTGAAAAATAATTTTTTTGTTATAAAAAAAATGGATATTTTTGTTTGAAATTTTTTTTTTTTTCGATTGAACATTTATTTTTCTGACATTTTAGCTATTCTAATTTTGGTTGGAAATTGATTTTTTTTATGTGGAAATCCATTTATTTAGTTCGAAAATTAATCTTTTGGGTGGAAAATTCAACTATTTGGTTAAAAATACATGTTTTTGGTTGAAGATTCATCATTTTAGTTGAAAATTGATTTCTTTGGTTGAAAATTTAACTATTTTGTTGAAAATTCGTTTTTTTTTTTTTTTTTAATTTATTTTACTCACTGAAAATTCAACTATTTTATTTCTATTAGAACATTTATTTTTTAGTTGAAAATTCATGAATTTGGTTGTAAATTAATTTTTTTTTTAGTTGAAAATTCATTATTTTAGTTTAAAATTCACTTCAACTATTCCATTTTTTGTGGACAATTTTTTTTTTTTATAGAATTATAATTTTTTTCGTTAAAAAATTATCTGTTTTGTACAAATTTAACTATTCGATTTTGTTGTTAGGAATTCATTTATTTGTTTGAAAAAAAAAGTTGAAAATTAATTTTTGTTGTCGATAGAAAATTCATGTTTTGAGTTGAAAATTCCACTATTTTGTCAAAAAATCATATTTTTTTGTTTAAGATCCATCATCATGATTACCAAATAATTTCTTTGGCTAAAAATTTGTGAAAAAACATTTGTTGAAAACTCGTTTTTTTCTTCAAAATTCATTTTTTAACTGCAAATTGAATTATTATATTTTTGGTTTGTAAATTTATCTTTTTTAGTTGAAAATTTATATATTTTATTGAAACTGTATCTTTTTTGGTAGAAAATTCATCTTTTGGGTGTAAAATTGATTTTTTTTGTCAAGCATTAATTTTTTTTTGTAAAAAATTGGTTGTTTGAACTGAAAATTGAATTATATTTTTTGTTAAAAATAGTTATTTGTTATACAAGTGCGTAAAATAGGTTTTGCAACGCCTGTCCAAAAAAGGTGTTAGGAGTTGGTAACGAAAAATACTAATTTTATATTGCATAGAGTGGAGTAAGGAAGTTTTTTTGAAGAAAATTTTCATTTTAAATTTTGGAAAAAATTTTGTTTTTTAAATTTGTTGGAAAAAAAATGTTCTGAAAAAAAATTTTGTGCAAAAAAATGTTTGAAAAAAAAAGTTTTTGAGAAAAAATTTTGTGAAAATAAATTTTTGAAAAAAAATCTTGCAAAAAAAATAAAAAATAAAAATTTTGTGAAACAAAAATTTTGAAAAAAAAAATTTTGCGAAAAAAAATGTTTGAACAAAAAAATCTTGCGAACAAAATTTTTGAAACAAAATTTTTGTGAAACAAAAATTTTTTGAAAAAAAATGTTCGAACAAAAAATTTGTTGAAAAAAAACTGAAAATTGAATTCTATGTTTTGTTAAAAATAGTTATTTGTGATACAAGTGCGTAAAATAGGTTTTGCAACGCCCGGGCAAAACAGTTGTTAGGAGGTGGTAACGAAAAATATTAATTTTATATTGCATAGAGTGGAGTAAAGAAATTAGAAAAAAAAATTTTTTTAAATGTTTGAAAAACATTTCTTTTTTAAATTTGTTGGAAAAAAATGTTCTGAAGACAAATTTTGTGCAAAAAAATGTTTGGAAAAAAATGTTGGAGAAAAAATTTTGTGAAAATACATTTTTGGAAAAAAACTCTTGCGAAAAAAATGTTTGAAAAAAAAAATTTTGTGAATCAAAAATTAAAAAAAAAAGTTTGAACAAAAAAATCTTGCGAACAAAATTTTTGAAAAAAGCAAATTTTGTCAAACAAAAATTTGGAAAAAAGAAATTTTGTGAAAAAAATGTTTGAACAAAAAAATTTGTTGAAAAAAATTTGTTGGAAAAAAAATTATTGCAAAAAAAAGGTTGGCGTTTATGCTCTTTTGTCCCGGGAGGGGGGGGGGGCTACGAAACCCTAAAAAAAACTTCAATCAATAAAATATTTCTTCGAGTTTAATCTAAATTTATTTCAAAAAGTTACCTATGCCAGTGTCTAAAGTACCTCATCTCGAATGTGCGCATGCGCAGCTTTTTCACCAGTGCCTAAAGTAAGCTATACTCAAACTGCGCATGCGCAAAAATTGTTTCGCGCACAGTCTGCTCAAATGAGGTCCTTTAGCATGAAAAAGTCAACTTTTGAGGTGGGTGTTGCAAAAAATCTTTTTTTTTGCATGAAAAAAACAATTTTTGTTTGAAGATTCATAATTTTAGTTAAAAATTAATTTCTTTGGTTGAAAATTTATGTTTTTGATTTGAAAACACAACTAAAAAGTGTTTTAAATATATTTGGGAAAAAATTTATTTTGCAATAATATTAATAATCTTCTGGGTGTATGGTTGATTTTATACCTCGAAGAATTGAGAAATTGTGATGTTCTAGCAACCCTGAATAAGGCACTTTTTAATGCAAATAATATGTTTTCCATTACTTTAACTACTTTTATCATTTAAATTTAGCGCCCTTTCAAATTTGAAGCTATAATTTTTCCGCGAAATTTGAATTATGTCATTATTATTATTAAAGATAGAAAATACGATTTTTTGAATTCTAATTAAAAATGCTCATTAATGATCATTAAATTCTCAAAGCACATGAAGGTCGAGCATATTCTCATGCTCGTGAGAATTTCCCCAAACATTTAAACTCTTTAGAACACTAATCTTTAGTTTAAAATCAGTTTAAAAATTAAGAATTTTTTAAAAAGATGTTGGCTAGTTCGTTTTTCACTCACCAGGTTTCTTTGGCGCGTAAAGTTAAATCAGGTTAAATTCATATTAAATGTCTACAATAACTGCGATTTATATCTTTCATTTGCGAATTTCCGAAAATTAAAAAAAATCGTAACAGAATATAACCCCCCTCCCGCTAAGCTGTTACGTAATTCAAGTACAGTCCCTAAATTATAAAGTAATCGCACCGGTTGGGAAATTTCGGTAGACCTCGGAATGACTCGGAACTCGAGCCGAACAAAAGGCAGAGTGCAGACAGGCGCAGACCATTCTCAGGTCAGACGTCTGCTTGGCACAGCTTGGCAGTTCGTCAAATTTTGCTGACGCGTTGTGTGTTTGTCCAACGTTCATCTCTATTTTTCTCAAATGTATTCGACACAAGTCACGTTAAGAAATCACGACATGTTAGGTGAAGTGTTCATGTAGTATCCACTGAAGCCGTGTCGAAGTCGAACTTGTCAAGATCAGCTGATGAGCCAAAACTCCTTGTGCGAACCACCGAAGGAAGACCAGCCAGGCAAAATGGAGCAGAAACGCTTGTATAAACTTGTACTAACCGGAGGTAAGGAATGTGATCGCAATTCAACTTTTTATCAAACTTAACAAAATGAATTGACCAGAGAAAAATGAGATTCGGTTCGGGTTTGGACGTTTTCGACAAGGACTAAAAATGGTTGTTGTAGGAAAGCCTCGTGCTTTTGCTCCGAAATAGGTGGTCCATTTATTTTTCGAGACCACGTGTTCTTGTGCGATTTTAGTGTCATTTGGGGGATATAATAAGGTGTTTTTTTTTTTATTCGGAGAATTTCCCTGCTTCCGTTTTGGCTGGACGAATGTTGATTATCGAGAGCGAAAGTAGTGCAAAATCTGGCTTGTACGCATGGTTTCTGCTTTTCCGTGTCCGTGAATTTGTGTCAAGGTTCTGCATTTTCCGCGCCTGATTCTAGTTTAATAACGCTTTCGCGAAATTTCATGAAAATTCGAGCTTTATAGAGATGGCAGGTTATTAAAAATGCAGTATTTTCGAGGGAAATCCAGTTTTCAATCTGTATTTTCAATTTAATTCAAATATTTCAAAATATTTTTAGGAAATGAAATTTGTTATGCTTGAACAACAAAATATTTTTACGGGTTTTATTTCATATTTGCCAGGGACGAAAATTAGGGTTTTCATAGTGCTGATGGATTTTTCGAGGGATTTTAAAAGTATGTTTTAAAAATACATTTTTAATTTAATGTTTTTCTTTCTTAAAAAATGGAATCAAATTAAAAAATTTTAATTTTATGATACCACTTATAAAGGAAAATCTGTAATATTCTTTAATAATAAAATTGGTACTGGTAGAAATATAACTCCAAACATTTCTAGGAAATGCAATTTATTCTACTTACAAACAAATATTTTTATGGGGTATTCCATTTTATTTCGCCGAAGTAGGTTGCGACCTAATTTGTAAAAATTAGGATAATTAACTACAATAAACTTCAATCTATTTTTTGAGCTCGTAGATCACATAATTTTATCAAATGACTTTATTTTTATTCAGAAATTTGATTTTAAAAATGCAAAAGTAACTTTAATAAAGTAAATTAGGTCGCGACCGACTTCGGCGAAGTAAGATGGAAGTTTTCAACTGAAGAAGATAATTTTTTAACCGTAAATTGAATAGTTTAATTTTTAGTTACAAAATTAATTTTCTGCCAATGAAAAACCAATCTTCAATAATATAGTTCAATTTTCAACGAAAAGAAAGGTTTTTTAATTAAACTGATGAATCATAAACCAAGAAAAGTGGTTCTACTTTCAACTAATTAGTTGAATTTTTAACAAAAAATGTAATATTTGATATTTCAAACAAAAGATTTTAATTTGCAATCAAAAACAGTGAAATTCAATCAAAGAAGACGATTTTTAAGCAAAATAGTTGAAAATCCTCGATAAAAAAATAGTTCTCGGCCGAGCAGTTGTTTCATTAGCCAAAAAAGATTAAATTTCCACGACAACATCGCCTTTTAAACAAGTAAAAAAGTAATTTTCAACAAAAACATATTTTTCAGTCAGTGAAGGAAAAAAAATTCATAAAAAATGTGGAATTTTCATGACAAACGAGTTAATTTCTTAACAAAATGAATTTTCTACGAAAAAATATGAATTTTCAACTAAAAAAGATCAATTTTCAAATGACGTCGTTTTACTTGTACGTCCAAGGAACGTTTTTAGGACGTTCTAATTACGTTTATAAATTTCGTGTGCGCTGGCTATATTTGCAGTTTAAAAATTAATTTTTGAGTATAAACAACTAATTGTCAACCAAAGAATTGCAACTTTTCCCAAAAAGATGAATATTTTCTACAACAAAAGATAATTTTTTAAGAAAATAGATGAATTTTCAACGAAATAGTTCAATTTATAACTAAAAAAGGCAAATTTCAAACCAAGTAGTTGAATTTTGAACTAAAAAAGATTAATTTTCAATAAAAACACTGCATCTTTAACTTAGATAGTTGAATTTTAAACCCAAAAGACGCATTTTTCTACTAATTTGGAAATTTTCAACTTGAATAATTAAATTTTCAATAAAAAATCTTATTTTCGATCAAGAATATAAATTTCCAATAAAAAAGGCGACTTCAAAAAAGAGCTTGAGTTTAAAAAAAATACATTTTCCAACAAACTGATGAATTTTCAACTAGAATAGTACTGATTTTAAACCAAAAGACTTTTTCGACCAAAAACTACGAATTTACAGCTAAAAAAAGCAGCTGTGAAGAAAAAAATTAACAGTTAAATTTTCAATAAAAAATTAATATTCAGCAAAAGAAATCAATTTTCAATTTAAATTATGTAATATTTAATTGGAATAGTTACATTTTCAGTTGAAGACAATTTTCAACTAGAAAAACTAATTTCCAAAAAAATAGTTACATTTTCAAACAACGTGATGAATTTTCAACTGGAATAGTTGAATTTTAAATGAAAAGTATGAATTTTCAACTAAATTGGTGAATCTTTAACAAGAATAATTTAATTCTCACCCAAAAAGATTTAGTTTCAACCAAGATAATTAATTTCTACCAAAAAAGTCGAGTTTTCAATTAAAGGATATAATTTTTTAACCCAAAATTGAATAGTTAAATTGGAAATTAAAAAAATTAAGTGTTACATTTTCAGTAAAAAAAAAAAATTTTCAACCAAGAAGATTAAATTTCAATCAAAATTTATTCAATTTCTACAAACAAAAAAACAACGAATTTTTAACTAAAAAAGATACATTTTCAAAGGACGGTTTCTAGAACGTTCAAATAACGTCTTTAGACGTGTACGTCCAAGGAACGTTTTTAGGACGTTCTAAGTACGTTTATAAATTTCGTGTGCGCTGGCTATATTTACAGTTTAAAAATTAATTTTTAACTAAAGAGATGTATTTTCAACAATAATAATGAATCTTCAATGAAAAAAAAATGAATTTTGAACCAAATACCTGCATTTTCGACGAAAAGAGAACGAATTTTCAACAAAAAGAAAACGAATTTTCAACCAAGAAAGATTTTTCAGTCAATAAAGAAAAAAAAATTCATCTAAAATGTGTAATTTTTCTGCGGAAAAAGTTACTTTTTTTTGTACGAAATACATGTATTTTCTACAAAATAGTTTAATTTTTAACCAAAAAGATGAATTATTTACCCAAAACTACGAATTTTCTACTAGAAAAGTGAAGTTTTCAATCTAAAATGGAATGTTTATATTTACAGTTTAAAAATTAATTTTTAGACACAAAAGATGAATTTTCAACACAACAGTTAAATCATTAACCAAAAAAAAAAGTATTTTCAACTATAATTATGAAGCTTCAATAACAAACAAATTAATTTTGAACCAAACAGTTAAATTTTCGATAAAAAACGAATAGTCAAAATACATAATTTTCAACTAAAAAATATGAATGTTTACAAAAAAAGTAATAACTGTTATTTTCAGTTGAAAAAAATAATTTTTAACCACGAATGAAAAAGAATTTTTAACATGAATTCGAATTTTTTACAAAAGAAATTAATTTTCAACAAAATACAACATTAGTTGAATCCTCAACAAAAACAGATTTATGTTCAATCAAACAGTTAAATTTGTAACCAATAAATATGAAATTTATTATAAAAGATTTATTATTATGAAAATTAATTCTTTACTAAAAAAGACGTATTTACAATAAAATACATAAATTTTTAACCAAATAGTTGAATTTACAACCAAAAATATTACCTTTCTTTCAAAAAATACGAATTTTCAACCAAATAGTTGAATTTTTAAACTAAAGAAGATAATTTTTTACCCAAAAATGGAATGGTTAAATTTTTATTACAAACATTATTTAAAAATTTTACAATTAGAATTTTCTGCAAAATAGTTGAATTTTCTACCAAATTGTTGAATTTTCAATTTAAAAAAAAAATAATTTTTTAGAATAAAAGCTGATTTTTCACCCCAAAAAGTTAAATTCCTAGTTGAAAGGTTAATAGTTTAACTCTCAGCCAAGGAGTTGAATTTTCAACCTAAAAAATTAATTTTAAACAAAATATGTAATTGTTATGTTTGAATTAAAATTAAAATTAAATGAAAATTAAAATGAATCATCAATTTGAAACCAAATAGTTAAGTTTTCAACTAAAAAGGGTACATTTCAACTAAAAATTAAATAGTTAAATCTTCAGTTAACAAAAATTAATTTTTAACTGGAAAAAATTAATTTTTCACGAAGTAGTTCAACTTTTGACGAAATAGTTCGATTATCTAAGAAATTATTGAATGTTCGAGCCGAAAATCTTGATCTTCATTTTAAAAAAAGGGTCACATTCTGAAAAGTCGGCTAAAAAATGAAGCTTATGAGATAAATTTAAATTTTAAAAGTTAAATACTGCGATGTAAATAACGCTTCGGAAATGTCGAAAAATGGTTGTTATTTTTAAATAAAATATTTGCCTATTATTTCATGTTAAAGTGAATTTTGCTCATGTTATATAAAAGTTAAAAAACATTTAAGTTTATTATAGTTGAGTATAAACAATTTTTTAAATTATTTTATATTATTATTCAATTTTTATATTATATTATATTTAATTATTTTATATTTGCTCGGGATAAAAATGATGTTTTGTCCAGGGATTAAAATTTTGTTTTGAATTTTTAATGCTTTTTAATAAAAGAAGTGTAATCAAATAAAAAATTCTGAATTTTACAATACCACTCATAAACGAAAATCTGAAAAATTCCTTAATAATAAAATTTGCTCTGGTAGAAATATAGCTGTAAAAATTTCCAGGAAATGCAATTCATTCTATTTAAAAAAAAAACATTTTTACGAATCATTCCACTTTATTTCGCTGAAGTAGGTTGCGACCTAATTTAAAAAAAATGTATGTAACTATAAACTTTAAAGGTTTTTTTTTACTCATCGATAACATGAATGTATTGAATTACTTTATTTCGATTCAGAAATTTGATTTTCAAAATGCGAAAGTAATTTTAATGTGAAATAATGGGCGAAAATTGTATTAAATTACGACGTATCTCATAAGGTTCATTTTTAGCAAAATTTTTAGAATTTTGAGCCTTTTTTCAATTTTTGATTAAAAAAGATTTTACTTTTTAAAGCTCTTTTCATAAAAAAAAACAAAAATTACAAAATTGAATTTATTTTCTTTGTCGAAGATTCAACTATTTTATTGAACATTTGTCTTTTTGGAAAGTAAAAGTTTATCCTTTTTGATCAAAAATTCATCGTTTAGAATTTATCTCTTTTGGGTGAAAAATCAACTATTTGGTTGAAAATACAACTATTTTGTTGGAAATTTAATTATTATATTAAAAATGTAACTATTTGCTTAAAAATATAAATATTTTGTTAAAAATTCATCCATTTTGGTTGAAATGACACTTTTATCCCTTTTGCTTAAAAGATCAATTGTTTGGTCGATAATTTCCTCTATTTGGTTCAAAATTCATTTATTTTGTTAAAAATTAAATTATTTTGTTGAAAAATTAATTTTATTTGTTTGAAAACTTAATTATTTTGTTGAAAAATCGTCCTTTCTTCTTAAAAATTAATATGTTTAGTTGATAATTTTAACTGTTCGCTTAAAAATTAAATTACTTTGTTGAAAATTCCACAATTTTGTTTAAATTATATAATTTTGCCGATGATTTATCCCTCTTTCTTGAAAGCTCAACGGTTTGATTGTACTTGCAACTAATCGGTTAAAAAATCATCTGTTTTGTTGACAATTTAATCAATTTGTGGAAAATTTAACATTTTGTTAAAGTTATCTTTTTGGTAGTTTTTTTAATGTAACTATTTGGCTGTAAATTCATCTTCGTAAACTGAAAATTCAACTATTTTGTTGAAAATTCGTCCCTTTTGCTCAAGAGTTCAACTGTTCGGTTGATAATTGCAACTATTTGGGTAAAGATGGAACTATTTTGTTAAAAGGTTGAAAATACATCGTTGTAGATAGAAAATTAAACTATTCGATTAAAAAATCAACTAATTTGTTGAACATTAAACTAAAGATTTAATTATTTTGATAAATTTATCGTTTTGATCAATTTTTTATGTAACTATTTGGTTGAAAATTAAACTACTTGGTTAAAAACTGAACTATTTTATTGAAAATTTTGCATGAAAGTTCTACTGTTTCGTTAATAATTTTAATCATTCGGCTAAAAATTAAATTATTTTGTGAATTTTTTTACAAATTTTGTAAAAATTCATCCTTTTTGATTGAAAGTTCAATTCTTTGTTTGAAAATTTAATTATTTTGTTGAAAATTTAATTATTCTGTTGAAAATTTAACTCTTGTTGAGAATGTAACTCTTTTTTAAAATTCGGCTTTTTAGCTTAAAGATTCAGCTACATTTTGGTTGTATTTAACTTTTGTTTGTTTGAAAATTCGATAATTTGTTTTAAAATTAAATTATTTTGTTGAAAATTTGATTTCTTTGTTGAATATTCAACTATCTGGTTGAAAAAGAATCTTTTTTGTTTGAAAATTAACTTTTTTGTTAAAAATTCATCATTTGGGGTTTAAAAGTCAACTGTTTTCTAAAACATTTGACTTTTCAGCTTGAAAACTCAACTCTTTCATCAGAAATTCATCTCGTTTGGTATTAAGTTAATCTTTTTTTTATTGAAAATGCAGTAAATATGGTAACAATAGGATTAATTTAATTTAAAAAAGGTTATTCCCCTTTTATGCCACTATTTTCTTGAAAAGTCTGAAATTTCTAGGAAACACAATTTAATGCACTTGCAAAAAAATTAATTTTACACGTTTTATTTCATATTTTTAAATTTTATTTTTAATGCTCTTTCCATTTAAAAAATGAAATGAAAGACAATCTGTAATTTTTCTTAATAATAAAATTGCCTTTAATTTTAAACAAATTTCTTTTTTCCAGGACCATGTGGAGGAAAGACAACCGGCCAAACTCGACTCTGCACTTTTTTCGAAAACATGGGATGGAAGGTAGGCATCTTTTTAAAAATACAAAAATATCCTCCAAAGAAAAAAGAATTGTACATAAGCATTCACTTTCTCTGCTTCGTTAGAGATCGTTTTTGAACGACTGTCGATTTACTCGAAAAAAATTCGCATCTCCGAGTTTTCGGCTCCGTTTCTAATATCGACCTTCAAAGTTCTCAAAATTTTCAATTCAATTATTAATATCTAGATAAAGTTCCCGAAATTCCCAATTTTACTCTTCGAAATTCAAGGTCTAATCTTTCAATAAATCAATGATTGCCGAATGCATTTTCTTAAACTTAAATGTACAAAGTAGAGCTTACATAAAGCGAATTTAAAAGTAAAATTAAAATTTCAGTGCACTCTTAAATATCTAAAGTGCTTTCCTCTCCCCTTAAATCTCGTCTATAAATTCTTAAAACGACTCGTGTAGTTTCCTATTTTCTGAAATTCTTTCTCTTGTCAGACGTGAAACGATACGACGTTGTATTTTTCAAGTACAAATCGCAAAACTCACTCAGAAAAAAGTAATCGAATCGTCAAGATATTTGCAGAAAAGAATCTAATTGGAACTAGAATGTAAGAGAATTCTAATAAAATTATTTTCCTTTTTGTAAATCATGCTCGTCTCAATTCATTTATGTTTTGTTAATTATTAATCAAAATCAAAATATAATTATATTGGCCAGTCTAAATGAAAGGAATTAAATTTATTTGAGAATTAAAGATCTTTTTTCTGCGTGAGGTAAATTTGCTCGATTTTCCGCCTCAGTGCGAGTACAAAAAAAAAAGAAAAAAAAAGAAAGTGAAGTGGTTTTGGGATTGTCATCTTCGTTGTGGATTCGATAGAGTGGTGGTTGTCTTCTTTTTCAGGTATTCCGTGTTCCCGAGACAGCGACCGTGCTGCTCAGGTATGCCACTATCACGCTAACAAATTTCGCATTTATTAGAGAGCATTGCATTTTTCAGACGTTCATTATCACGTCACTTTGACCGACTAGGCATCTCATTTCTCTCTCTCACACGAGCCTCAAATGCTCACCATCAAATTATTCTCAATTTAAATCAGACTCTCAATTTTCTTCCTTAAATTCTACTTCTCAAGAGTCTTAAATATCTAAAGCCTCTGAAACCATAGGAGAAATATTTTAAGCTTTGTTTTTTTTTTATGAAAACGTAAAGTTCAGTTATGGCTTGAATTTTATACCAGATTGTAAAAAGAAGATTCGTCAGGAAATATTGGAATCGAAGCATTCTTATCAGTTAGTTTTTAAATTACTTTTCAGGGTGTCTACCGGACCGGAAATTTAATGATTTTTAAGAGGGAATTTTCTAAAAAAAATTACAATTTTGAATTTGGGAAGAGGAAATTTTGTTAAGAATTGTAATTTTTACTTTAAGACAGGAAGTTTTCGAAAAGAATTATAATTTCACTTGAAACAGAGAATTTTTGACGTGGTACGGGACTTTTGGAAAAAAATTTTAATTCTGATTTAGAAGAAGGAAATTTTAAAAAGTTAATGGTAAATTTTGTAAATAAATATAAGTCTGTCTTGGAACAAGGAATTTTGGAAATGAATTTCATTTTGATCTGGTACAGGGAATTTTCTAAAAGAATTATAATTCAGAGTTTGGACGGGGAATAAATTAATAAAGTACTAAAGAAAAACTTCTTGGAAAAGGTAACTTTTGTCACAGAACAGGAAATTTTGGAAATTAATTTAAATTCTGATTTATAAAAAAGAAATTGACAAAATCCCTGTTCAAAGTCAGAATTTGTTAGATTTTAAAAATTCCTGTTTCTAAATCAGAATTTTGTTTGAATTTACATATTCTTTTTTTTGCAATTAAAAATTTGTTCCAATTGCAAGCCGTGAAAATTTGAAACTTTCATCTTCCAAATTTTGAAAAAAGTGAGTTACTATATTTCTGAATTATAATAGTAAATTTGGTGAATAAATATAATACTGATTTAGTAGAGGGAATTTTGAAAATACATTTTTATTTGGTTTTACAAAAAATACATTTACAAAAACAACCCCTGTTCCAAGCCAGAATTCGTCAGATTTTGAAAATTACCTGTTCCAAATCAGAATTTTGTTTGAATTTACATTTTGTTGTTGTTTTGAAAATATATAAAAATTTGCACAAATTTGAAAGTCCCTCTTCCAAATTTAAAAACAATTAAATTACTATATTTCTGAATCATAATACAAAGTTTTGTAAATAAATATAATTCTGACTTGAAACAAGGACGTTTAAAAAAAATTTAATTGTGACTTGGTATAGGGCATTTTCGGAAAGAATTATAATCTTGAGTTTGGATAAGTAATAAATAAATGAAATACAGAAAAATTCCCATAAAAAATTATACATTTTATCTTGTAATAGTTTTTTTTTATCGCGGAGAGGGAAATTTTGGTAATTAATTTAAATTCTGATTTATAAAAAAGAAATTGACAAAAAAAATCCCTGTTCCAAGTCAGTCAGAATGTTTTGTACAAAATTCGTATTTTTGGCTTGAAAATTCCTCTATTTGGTTGTTTTTATTCTCTGTCTTGAATGAAAAATCTTTATTGATTGAAAAATCAACTCTTTCGTTGAAAATTTCAACTAATTAGCCAAAAATCCAACTTTTTTGATAAAAATTTCATCTCTTTTGCTTGAAAGTTTCACTATTTGATTATAAATGCAACCGTTTGGTTAAAAATTCAACTATTTATTTGAAAATTCATCTTTCTTGGTTGAAAATCAATTTTTTTTGCTGGAAAATTATTTTTTCTGGTTAAAAATTCATCTGTTTTGTAGAAAATGCGTCTTTTTGGTTTGCAATTTCAACAGTTTGTTAAAAATTCAACTATTTGGTTTAAAATTTAACTATTTTTTTGAAAATTCGACTGTTTGGTTAAAAATTAAATTTTTTGTTGAAAATAGTCTCTTTTGCTGAAAGATAAACTATATTCAAACAAATAGTAAATTTTGTGAATAAATATAATACTGATAATACTGAGTCAGATTTTGAAAATTCCTTGTTCCAAATCAGAATTTGGTTGAATTTACAATTTGTTGTTGTTTTGAAAGTATGTAAAAATTTGAAAGTCCCTCTTCCAAATTAAAAAAAAATACTATATTTCTGAATCATAATACAAAGTTTTGTAAATAAATATAATTCTGACTTGAAACAGGGACGTTTGGAAAAAAATTTTATTGTGACTTGGTATAGGGCATTTTCTGAAAGAATTATAATCTTGAGTTTGAATAAGTAATAAATAAATGAAATAGAGAAAAATTTCCATAACAAATTATACATTTTATCTTGGAATAGTTTTTTTTTAATCGCGGAGAGGGAAATTTTGGTAATTAATATTAATTTTGATTTATAAAAAAGAAATTTACGAAAACAATCTCTGTCTCAAGTCAGAATTCGTCAGATTTTGAAAATTCCTTGTTTCTAATCAGAATTCGTTTGAATTTACAAATATGTTTTTTTAAAGTAAATATTTGACAGAAATGTGCAAATAAATATAATTCTGACTTGGAAAAGCAAATTTTTATAAAGAATTATAATTCTTTTACTAAATTCTCGTTTCCAAATCAGAATTCTAATTCTTATGACTAGAAATCATCGGATGTTTCAACTCAGAATTATAATTCTTTTTCAAAATTCCCTGTTCCAAATCAGAATTCTTCTAAATCTATTAAAATGTTTAGAAATCTCTTGAAATCTTTTTAAAAATTTGTAATCCTTTAAATCTTTTGAGTTCTTATAAATCTTTTGAACTATTTTGAATTGATCGAGAAAAAACCAGAAACCAACCCGCAATTTATAATTATAAATCGGGTAGACACCCTGCTTTTTGATTTCGTTTTAAAAGAAGCGTTACATATTTAATTAAATATCTATGTATTTTATTGTTTTTTTGTTATTAGCAATATCCTTAGGATGGTAAAAATAAGAAAAGAAACTATTGGTTATAATTTCTTTATTATTTTGATATTATTTTTCGATTTTACTTTAATGTATGAAAGTCTCATGCAATAATTTATACTTTACCATTATTAAAAAAGTTTCATACTTTATTTTCAAATTTTTGTATACTTTATTAGTTTATAATTTACTATATTGAATGTTTTTGTTGCACGAATTAATTGATTAAAACGAATGTGTTTCTAAAAAGATTAAAAAGTGAAAATATGTTTACAAATTAATTTCTGAAATTGTTTGAAAGCATCTGAATTTAATGGTGGTTAACCCTTCCACAAGAAGTTAAATTTCCGAAAGAAAGATTTTTTTTTCACAGAAAATACAAATTATTTATTGAACATGAATTTTTGAAAACTGCATGTTTAGTCAATAATTATCACCAATCTCATTGATCATTTTTCAATCTGTATTAACTGACGAGTCAAGCGTGATTATTAGATCAAATTAAAAACTTTAAATGTTCCATCGCCGCTTTTCTGGCTGCGATTTCAAGTCTTTGAAAACACAGACTGTGTCTCTAAAAACAACCGGATATTAAAGGTGTGTGAAGTCACTCGTGACAGTTGAGCAAATTAATATGAACGAAAGTCACATAAAAATAGCTAAACTTGAAGCACTTGGAAATTAGCCGAGCCACAAATTAGAGGCATTCCTACAAAGTTGTACCTACATCTGTATAGGTACTTTTGTATCTAAAACTGTTGAAATCTCGAGTAGAAGAATACTGAAGTGGCTTTGTTAGAGACACAATCTGTACGCATTTTGATATTTCTAGATTCTAGAAACTTAAGGTCAGTTAGGGAAATATTTTGTCAGGCTTCAATCTCATCCTCCCTCTGCTTTTGTTCAATTTCAGTGGCGGCATCAAGTTTTCAGACCTGAACGCAGAAGAGGGTGAGTTAATTTTTTAATAAAAATTATGTATTTGCTTTCCCATTTGCCAGAGTTGAAAAATTACACACCAAAAGTTGTGATCATCATCGAAATTGAATGCTGAAACATTAACATTTACCTCAAGCTAGCAACAGTTTTTATACTTATCTCATGCTCATGTGTTTGATGTTTATTCTTATTGCTTTTGAAGACTTTACGATAAGGATTATTTATGACAACTTTTATAAAAACTATATTTAGTTTACATAATGTTTTTGTTACTTGAGGAAGGACTGAAAGTAAATGTATTTCGGAGAATATTATAGTATTAATATGAGCTTTTACGTTCAACTTGATACTAAATCGATTTGTGTTAACGATAAGTACCTACTGGAAAAAAGAGTCCGTTTCATAACTGAGAACCGTAACTTAATTGAATTTCATTCATGAGAAGACTCTATTTGATGTAAACAGAGGCTCGAATCATTTTAATCTTTATAAAAAAAATAATAATAATACCGGACTTGACACTATTTCCTCTATTCCTCTCTTTTTCGGTTTCTAAATAAATTCCTCTTTTCAAGGATCTTCCCTTTTCTTTCGTTTTCTTTCGGTTTAACGCGAACTGAATTAATTGAACCTAATAAGAAAATAAAAACGATTTTTCGTTAAAAGTTAATTATTTTTGATTGAAGCATCTACTATTATATTTTTTGTTAACAATTTATTACTTGCTTGCAAATTTTATTATTTTGTTGAAAATTTAACTGTTTTGTTGAAAATTCGTCTTTTCAACTTGAAAATTCAACTACTTTTGGTTAAAAATTCAACTGTTTTGTTGCCTCTTTGTCCTTTTGATTAAAAATTCATCTTCGACAGAAACAGAGAGAAGCAAAGTGATGTTTTTTGGTTTAAAGTTAACTCTTTTTACTTGAAAAGCTACTATTGCATTTTTTGTTCAAAATTAATCTCTTTTGGTTGGACATTTGATTATTTTGTTGAAAAATCAACTATTTGATTGAAGAGTTTTTTTTTGGGTTGATAATTGAACTACAGGATCGAAAGTTGAAGAACTATGTACATGATTTTTTTTTGGTTGAAGATTTAACTATTTTATTGAAAATTAATTTTATTGTTAAAATTCAAATTTTTCAATTTGAAAATTCAATGGTTTTGTAGAAAATCCGCGAGTTTGGCATGAAAATACCACAATTTTGTTGATATTTTTTTTCATTCATTTCTTTTGATTAAAAATGCTTGGTTGAAAATCAATTCTTTTTTGGTTGAAGATTCAACTGTTTTGTTAAACCTTCATCTTTTTTATTTAATTAATCCTTGTTGGTTCAAATATCAACTACCTGGTAGAAAGTTAGTTAGTTGAAAATTGAACTATTGAACAAAATTGGTCTTTTTGAGTTGAAAATTAATCTCTTTTGGTAGGAATTTCAACTTTTTTGCTTGAAAAGTTAACTGAAAATTAATCTATTTTGGACGAATATTAAACTATTTTGTAGAGTATATATAATTAACTTTTTTTTGAAAGTCCATATTTTCTGGTTGAAAATTCATCTGTTTTGTAGAAAATTTGTCTTTTTAGTTTGAAATTTCAACATTTCGTTAAAAATTCAACTATTTGGTTAAAAAATCAACTATTTCGTTGAAAATTCAACTGTTTGGTTAAAAGTGGTCTCTTTTGATGGAAATATCAACTATATTTCAACTGTATGAATAATTTGTTTAGTGGAAAATTCAACTATTTGGTTGAAAATTCATCTTTCTATGTTGAAAATTAAATTTTGATTAAAATTTCTAATTTTGGGTTAAAAATTTAACTGTTTTGTACAAAATTAGTCTTTTTGTCTTGAAAATTTCTCTATTTGGTTGCATTTTTTTTCTTTTTTAAATAAACGATCTTTATTGATTGAAAAATTAACTCTTTCGTTAAGAATTTCAACTAATTGGCTAAAAATCCAACTTTTTAAAATAAAAATTCGTCTCTTTTGCTGGAAAGATCAACTATATTCAAACTGTATAAATAATTTTTGGGTTAAAAATTCAACTGTTTTGTACAAAATTCGTCTTTTTGGCTTGAAAATTCCTCTATTTGGTTGAATTTTTTTTTCTGTCTTGAATAACAAATCTTTATTGATTGAAAAATCAACTCTTTCGTTAAAAATTCAACTAATTGGCTAAAAATGCAACTTTTTTGATAAAAATTCGTCTCTTTTGCTTGAAAGTTCAACTCTTTGATTATAAATGCAGCCATTTTATTTAAAATTTAACTATTTATTTGAAAATTCATCTTTCTTGGTTGAAAATAAATTTTTTTTACTGAAAAATTATATTTTCTTGTTAAAAATTCATCTGTTTTGTAGAAACTTTGTCTTTTTGGTCTAAAATTTCAACAGTTTGTTGAAAATTCAACTATTTGGTTAAAAATTCAACTATTTCTTGGAAAATTCGACTGTTTGGTTAAAAATTAAATTTGTTGAAGATAGTCTCTTTTGCAGAAAGATAAACTATATTCAAACTTTATAAATAATTTTTGGGTTAAAAATTCAACTTCTTTGTAAAAAATTCGTATTTTTGGCTTGACAATTCCTCTATTTGGTTGAATTTTTTCTCTGTCTTGACTGAAAAATCTTTATTGATTGAAAAATTAACTCTTTCGTTAAAAATTTCAACTAATTGGCTAAAAATACAACTTTTTTGATAAAAATTCGTATCTTTTGCTTGAAGGTTCAACTGTTTGATTGTAAATGCAACCGTTTTGTTTAAAATTCAACTATTTATTTGAAAATTCATCTTTCTTGGTAAAAAATCAATTTTTTTGCTGAAAAATTATATTTTCTGGTTGAAAATTCATCTGTTCTGTAGAAAATTCGTTATTTTGGCTCATCTTTGTAGATTGAAAATTGAACTATTTGGTTAAAAATCTAACTTTTTTGTTAAAAATTCGCCTACTTTGCTTGTAAGTTCAACTATATGATTTTAAATGCAACTGTCTGGTTCAAAATTAATTTTTTCAATTAAAATTTTAAACTTTTTAGCTGAAAATAAATATTTCTTGGTTGAAAATTAAGTTTTGTCGAAATATTTCGACTTTTGCCCTTTTAAAACTTTAAAATTCAAATATTTTACAATATTTTCGACTCAGAAGGCTTTGAATTTCCAGTTTCATGAAATGTAAACGATTTAAGTTTGAGCGATAACTAAAATTTCTTTCTAGAAATGAAGCAGTCTTGGAAAAAACTTTCTAAAGGAAGAGAGATTGTTGAAATTTTATTTTAAAAAGAAGGAAGAATTCTTGGCAAGAATTCAAGAGTTTCACTCTTTCCTGACAATGGCTGGACTTGGCCGGACGAAATTGAGGAACCTAAACTATTATAGCTGGTTATTAGCTTCAAATTTAAAAAAAATGGTACTTATATTTATCCCAAGGAAATAAAGAATGGCTTCTAGCCAACCTGAGCCAAGTGGTCTCTCATTGTCAGTGCCATAAACATTATGGCAGCTGCAAATATTTCCGGTTCGCTGAACCTTCACCTCCAGACTAATCGAGTATGTTAAACATTCGGTTATTTTTATTTTATATTCAATGCCACAATTATTTATCCACTTCCTTGAGATTTACCAGATTTTTTTTTGATAGAGGAACGTTTTTTCTGTCCTCAAAGTCGTTGGAGAGAGTGGGTTTTAACTACAGAATATAAATTACAGTTCAGGAGACCATAACGTCCTTGTTTCTTTTAGCCGCTTTTTATACTTTGAAGTAGTTTCTACGTAATTGAAAAACTTTATATTGACAGTATAAAGGCTTTATATTGTTATTTTGTGGCATAGCTTTTGATAAATAAGGAACAAAAATTGAAATCTTTGTAAGAAAATTGTAAGATTTATATTGTTCGCTGTTAAGTTTTTATATTTAAATGGTGACATTTGCAATTCTTGAATTGTAAAAAATTATTCAAAATATACAATTATTTAATTTTAAATTGTTCAATTGGGAACGTTTCAGTGAAAAAATTATTCCATTTTAAGGTTTCGTTATCGAAAATTTCTTATTTTCTTCCAATATTCGACCCCAGTAATTTTCAGTAATTTGTTATATTCTAGACTATTGTATATTGGTTTCAGAAATCATCTTTTTGGGGGAAAAATTTAATTATTTTATAGAAAATTCAACAATTTTGTTGCAAAGTAATTCTTTTTGGTTTCAAATTCAACTGTTTTGAAAACACGTCATTAGGGTTGAAAATTACACTTGAAAATTGATGTTTTTTGGTTGAGGATTCAACCTTCTTGTTAAAAATTCGTTTTTTTTTGTTTGTTGAAAACAATAAAAATCTTTTTGGTTGAAATACCAACTATTAAATTTTTCGTTGATGAAATTCAGCTTCTTTGGATTAAAATTCAACTAATTGGTTAAAAGATGAACTGCTTTGTTAAAAATTCATTTTTTTGTTGAATATTTATCTATTTGGTTGAAGATTTGGCTATTGTTTAAAAATTGGTTTCTTTAGTTGAATTTTTTTTCACTATAAATTTAATTATTCCGTTTTTGGTAGAAAATTGATATTTTTAAGTGAAAATTTACATTTTAAAGTGAAAATTGCTCTTTTCTTATAAAAATTTTTTCTTTCTTAGTTGAAAATTGAACTATTTGGTTAAATATTTAAATTTTTGGTTGAAAATTGATGCATTTTATTAAAAATGTATCTTTTTTGTAAAAAACTAATCTTCTAGGTTGAAAATTAATTATTTTGTTGAAAATTCGTCGTTTTGGTTAAATTCGACTGTCTTTGAGTTAAAATTAATATCTATTTTTTCTAGTGAAATATCAGCTATGACACTTTTCCTTGAAAATTCATATTTTTGGCTGAAAATTCACATTTTTGGCTGAAAATTCACCTACTTGGTTAAAAGTTAAACTCCTTTTTTCAAAATTAATTTTATGTGTTGTAGAGAATTCGCATTTTAGTTGATAATTTTAATTATTTGGTTGAATATTTGACTTTTTTTGTTGTTGAAAATTCAATTCTTTTGTTGATAATTAATTTTAACGTTGCAAATTTAACTATTCCATTTTTGATTGAAAATTGATATTTCAAAGTGACATTTTTTCTTTTCTAGTTGAAAAATTAATTATTTTGTTAAAAATTCATATAGTTATTTTGAAAATTTATCTTTGTGGTGAAAAATTAATCTATTATTGTTGAGGATTAAACAATTTCGTAGAAAATTAAATTTTTTAGGTTGAATTTAATTGTGTGAAAATTTATCTTTTAATTTGAAACTTCAAATATTTTGATGAAAATCCGCTTTTTTTGTTAAAAATTAATTTTTTGAATTGAAAGTGTAATCATTTCATTTTTGGTTAAAAAATCGATATTTTTAAGTAAAAATGGTTCTTTTTTCGTTAAAAAACTAACTATTCTTTTGAAAATTCATATATTTTGTTGAAAATTTGTCTTTTTGGTAAAAAACTAATCTGTTATGGTTGAGGATTAAACTATTTTGTAGAAAATTAACTTTTTTTGTTGAATTCAACTAATTTTTATTTAAAATTAGAATCTTTTTTTGGTTGAAATATCAACTGTTACATTTTTCGTTGAGAATACACATTTTTTGTTGAAAATTGAACTGCTTTGTTAAAAATTTATTTTTTTTTTTTGCTTGAAGATTCATCTATTGAATCGAAAATTATTTTTGTTGACTGAAAATTTTACTATGCTATTTTTGGTCGAAAATTGTTTTTTTTTTTTTTAGTTGAAACTTCAATGGTTTGGATGAAAACTAAGCTCTTTGGTTGAAAATTCTTTTTTGTTTTTGTTTGAAAATTAATTTTGCATATTGAAAGTGAAACCATTCCATTTTTTGTTTAAAAATGGATATTTTAAAGTGAAAATGATTCTTTTTCAGTTGAAAAATTATCTTTTTTTGAAAAATCATATAATTTGTTGAAATTTTTTTTTTTTTTGTTGTAAAAGAATAATCTCTTTTGGTTAAGGATTAAAATATTTTGTAGAAAATTAACTTTTTTGTTGAATTCAACTGTTAAATTTTTCGCTAAGAATACACATTTTTTTGTTGAAAATTCAACTACTTGGTTAAACTACTTTGTTAAAAATTAGTTTTTTGTCTGAAGATTCATCTATTTCATTAGAAATTATTTTTGTTGACTAAAAATTTAACTATGCCATTTTTTATTGCAAATTTATCTCTTTATTTCAATCTTCAAATATTTGTTTGAAAAATAAGCTCTTTGCTTGAAACTTAAGTTTTTTTTGTGGTTGAAAACTAATTTTGTAAACTGAAAATTCATGCATTTTGTTGCAAGTTCGTCTTTTTTGGTAGGAAATTAATCTGCTTGGTTGAAAATTCATCTTTTTAGGTTAAAAATTCAACTATTCTTTGAAAATTCATGTTTTTTCGTTGAAAAACTAACTATTCTTTTGAAAATTCATATATTTTGTTGAAAATTGGTCTGTAGTAAAGAACTAATCTGTTCTGGTTGAGGATTAAACTATTTTGTAGAAAATGAACTTTTCTTCTTGAATTCAACTGTTTTTTATATAATATTTTTTTTGGTTGAAATATCAACTGTTACATTTTTCCTTGAGAATACACATTTTTTGTTGAAAATAGAACTGCTTTGTTCAAAATTTATTTTTTTGCTTGAAGATTCATCTATTTAATCGAAAATAATTTTTGTTGACTGAAAATTTTACTATGCTATTTTTTGTTTGAAAATTGATCTTTTTAGTTGAAACTTCAAATTTTTTGTTTGAAAATTAATTTTGCATATTGAAAGTAAAACCATTCCATTTTTTGTTTAAAAATTGATATTTTTAAGTAAATAATGATTCTTTTTTAGTTGAAAAATTAACTATTAAACTATTTTGTAGAAAATTAACTATTTTTATTGAATTCAACTGTTTTTTTTTTCAAATTAAAATCT
>CAKNXH010081887.1:0-14000 GCA_932178445.1 Andricus quercusramuli
GCAATTTTTACTAAAATGGATGAATTTTCAAATTAAAAAGAAACATTGTCAAAAAAATTGAATTTTCAACCAAACTGTTGCATTTTTATCCAAAAAAGATGCAATTTCTACTAAAATAGATGAATTTTTAAAACAGATTTCAGTTCGATTTTTCAACATCCAAATATAAGTTTTAAACAAGAAGTAAATTTTCCACGATGGCAATTGAATTTTCAACTAAAAAACAACTACTTTTCAATAAAAATATGAATTTTGAATAACTTTTTAACGAAATTGTTAAATTTTCAAATAATAAAATTTATAACTAAAAAGCTAATCTTCAAGAGGAAGCAACTGCAAAAAAAAAGTAAATAGAAGGGAAAGAAATTACTATACTTGCTATTAATAATCAGATACCAAAATTTTAATCTTGTAAAATTTTCAAGATACAATCTTTTATAAACAGAATATAACAATTTCAAATTAAAATTAAATAATTCAAATTTATTTTGATTTATATTTATTTAAAGTTATAGAAATTTCCTGACAGAGTACGGTTCGAAAAATATTCCAAAAATATTTATTCCCAAAAAAATGCAGCACATCAGAAGAAAAAGATATTAACGAAAAAAATCAGAAATAGAATAGTTGGTTATACATTATACTTTGTACAAATTATGAAGTATTGTACAGTCTGAAATTGATATTCATGATGAGAATCAGGCACGTGCCTTTAAATGTAACCCTGCATGTTCATTGAGCCATTGTCAATTACAGTAATTGTGGCCCATTAAAACCGCAATGAAGCAGCTAAACTTGATTTTTCTTGTAAAGAGGGGTCCAAGTCTTAAATTAAATTGTGAATTCATTCCCAAGTCGGAAAATTGTTTGACTAATGATTTTTTCAACTTTGTAAAAATTGTACACTTTTTAAATTTTAATATTTTTATTATATAAGAATTTGAATTGTTTAAATTTAAAAGACATAACAGATTTCAATTCAAAAATTCATTTTCATTTTTTCACTGAGGAAATGCTTCGCTCCCTTGTTTCAAATTCTTGTTTAAATTTAAATAATAATTTGTAGTAGTTACATTAGGGTAATTATTTTTCATAATTTACATTATAAATATTTACTTCGTTATATTTACAGGCTGTCTATCCTACCTGGAAAACCTGGCATTGTCAGGGAATTTTTTTTTAAGCAAGAAAATTTCACTATTTTGCTGAAAATTCGTTTATTTTTGTTTGAAATTAAATTTTTTAACTGAAGCTTTATCTATGCCAGTAGTAATATTCCATTATTTTAGTTAAAAATTTATCTCTGGTTGAAAATTTTTTTTTTAATATTTAATTTTTTTTTAAAGTCTCTTTTTTAGTTGAAAATTCGTCTTGTTTAGTAGAAATTAATATTTATTGTTAAAAATTCAATTATACTAGTTAAGGGTTAATCATTCTAGTTGAAAATTAATCTTTTTGGTTTAAAATTCAATTATTCTAGTTAAAGATTCATCATTTTAGTTGAAAATTTATCTCTTTGGTTGAACAATAATTTATTTTTAACTAAAAATTCAACTATTCAGTTTTTGGTTGAAAATTTTTATTTTTTACTAGAAAACTCGTCTTTTTTGGTGGAAATTAATGTTTTTAGTGGAATCTGTATCTGTTTTTTTTTTGTTAAAAATTTAATTATCCTTGTTAAAGTTTCATCGTTTTATTGGAAAATTAATCCTTTTGATTGAAAATTTAATTATTCCAGATGATCCATAATTTTAGTTGAAAATCCATCACTTTCTTTGAAAATTTAACTATTTTTTTAAAATTAGTTTTTTTTTTTGTTGAAAATTAGTATTTTTGTAACTTAAAATTTGAATATCCCGTTCAACTATTTCGTTGAAAATTCATGTATTTTTTAAATCATCTTTTTTGGTAGAAAATTAATTTTCTTGTTTGAAAATTTCTCTTTTTTGGTTGAAAAATACATATTTAAGTTAAATATTCATAATTTTAGTTGGAAATTCATCTTTGTGGTTGAAAATAAAACTACTCGGTTGAAAGTTGAACTCTTTTGTTAAAAATTGATCTTTTTGCCTTAATATTCATGTCTGCCAGAAATTAATTGAAATTAAATTAATTCATCATTTGAGTTGAAAATCCATCACTTCGGTTACAAATTTGTTTTCATTTTTGGTGGAAAATTAATTTTTTAACTGAAAATTTAACTATTCTATTTTTGGATGAAAATTGATGTTTTTTGGTTGAAGATTAAAGTAATTAGTTGAGAATTCATGTATTTTTTTTTTAATTGTCTTTTGGTAGAACATTAGTCTTTTTGATTGAAAATTCAACTATTTCGTTGAAAATTTGCGTGTTCTATTTGAAATTCACGTATTTTATTGAAAAATCGTATTTTCGTTAGAGAATTAATTTTATTGTTTGATATTTGATCTTCTTGCTTGAAAATTCATCTTTTTGGTTTATATTTCATCTATTCCAATTGAAAATTCATCTTTTCAGTTGAAATTTTATCGCTACGATTTATTTTTTTTTGTTGGTAAAGAAAAATTAATTTTTTTAACTGGAATTTTGACTTTTCCATTTTTTTTGTAGAAAACTGATCGTTGTCAGTTCAAAATTCAACAATTTGGTCGAAAATTTGTATTTTTTAGTTGAAAATTCACGTCTATTGTTAAAAAATCGTCTTTTTTGGTAGAAAATTAATCTTTTTTATTAAAAAATCAACTATTTGGTTTGAAATTCATCTATCTTGTTAAAAAGCAATATTTTTAATTTTTTATATGAAAACTTAGGAATTTGATGCGGTTTAAATTTAAATTAGTGTAGTACTCACATTAATTTTACCTAAATATGCATTAAGTTTTAAGTATAAGAGGATGAAATAAATTTTTGTTTGAATTATGATTAAAATGCATGGACATTCATTATTTTAATTATTTAATTAATTATATTGTGCTAATATATTTAAGAATATATTGAAATATAATTTTTCAAAGCTTTCTAAATTAAACTCTTTATTTGAATCCCTAGAAACTGAAAAAAAAAAATTATTTACAATAAAAAATGAAAAATTATACCTGGAAAAAACCGGGAATTTCCAGGGATTTTTTTTCCAGGATTTAAATAGACACCCTGGTTTATATCTGCTAAAAACTGTTGCTAGCAAAAGAAAGGAACAAATTGTCCAATATATGGATTATTTAGATACTTGCCTACATTTTATTTATTAATCAATTTTTTTTAGCATTCAAGTTCCAAGAAAATCTTCTGCGAACCATGATCCAGATTGAAAATACATTCTTTCAATTGGGTGAAAGCTGCTCCCGAAATTGCCTTATAATCTGTGATCGTGGCGCCATGGACGCCTCTGCATGTAAGTTGAAAAAAAAAAAAATTTTTTTTTTGTAATTATGAATTTAACAAAAAAAATTGATTTTCGATTAAAGATTTAATTTAATTTCTACAATATCTTTACGTTTGTACATTTCGCATTCTTTTGAATTATGTAAAACAGTTTTTGTGAAAGAAAATATATTTTATAAATAGAAGTCTCTAAGGTTTCTATTTAAAATTTTTTGGAATATTTTAGGTTCTATTTTTATTTTATTTTTTAAATAGAAACTCTGCAAACATGGAAAAACTACGCGGTAACATTCTCTGTTCTACGAATAATTGTTATTTGTGTAGCCTATAATTATTGAATTTGTGCTTCGTTATTACGTAAGTCTTAGGACCATATTTACACAATTTACAGAGTATTGAAATACAGGCCTTGAAAGATATAATCATGAGCGATAAAAGCTCCCTGAGTTTTTTTTTCAAGTAATTTTCAAGTCCAAGGAAAATATTCGAAATTTGAATGTATTATTTATTACACTTTTTAAAAAAAAAATAATATTTGTATATATTTTAAATTATTTAAAGACCTAAGAAATAAATTCATTTTGTATTGATTGAACGACTAGAGTGATCACAAAAGACTCCTTCCAATTCTAATTAAATTTTTTAATTCATTTTCTGTACAGGTTTTTTTTTATCAAAGTTATAAAAATAAACTCAAGAATTTTGATATCGAAGAATATTTTTTACGTCCTTTGAAATTTCGTTTTCCTTCTCAAAAAATATACTATGAACCTAAAGTCCTGAGATTCGAAGGAGTAATTAAAAGTTTCAAAAAATTGATATTATTTTCAAAAATTGACCCAAATTGTCAGCAATAAAAGGTATGGAATTTTGAGAAAGGTTCTAAAAAATCTCGAAAAAGCGTGGCATTTTGAAAATTCTCTGTAATGTTGTTACTGTTGTGTTAATGTTGGAATAAAAAAAAATTTTCTTAAGAACCCGGAAGTTTCTGAATATTTCAAAAAATAAATGTTTTATTTATCTAGTTTTATTATTTAAACTTTAGAGTTTAAAAATGTAGTTGTCAAACCTAAGTTTAAAAATTCTATAATAGATACTCAAATTACCGTCTTTTTTAAAAATCGCAAAAGATTTCAAGATTTTAATCATTCCAAAGGATTTCAAAGATTTATAAAAATATTCAATTTATTTCAAGGGATGACAAAAAAAAATTTAATAATTTATGGGACTTTAAAGTATTTCAAGGGATTTTGAGGAATCTTATAAGACCTACGCGAAGTTATAGGATTTCCAAGGGTTTTAAACGTTTTTTGAAAAATCCTAATGGATTTTAAAGGATCTGAAAATATTTAGGATCTTTTACAAGATTCAAAGGAATTTCAAGAGATTTAAGAAATTTCAAGTGATTTTAAAAGGGTATCAAATATTTCAAGGGATTTTAGGAAATTTTAAATAATTTTTAGAGAATTTTAGGGAGTAAATGAAGTAGAATGAAATTTCGAAAGATTTCTAGGGATTTCATAAGATTTGAGGGATTTTAAATATTTCACAGAATTTTTATGATAAGATTTCAAGGGTTTTCTATGGATTTTAAGGGATTTCAAAGAGTTCAAAGAATTTGGCAATATTTGAGGAATTCGTAGGATTTTAGAAGACATTAAAAGATTCCATATTTTCTTTATATGAAAAGATGATTTTTGAAGAAATCATGATTTTTTAAATGGAAACATTGTTTAATTGTTATGGGATTACTAGGGACTTCACAAAATTTAAGGGATTTTATCAATTTAAAGAGATTTCAAAAAATTTTAATGAGTTTGGGGTATTTAAAAAAAAAATTAATTTTTAATTAAATAATTAATAATTTATTATCATTATTAATATATTATTATATTATATATAGATTATATTATTATATTATTATTAATTATAAATTAATTAATTTCACGGAATTTTACAATATTTGAGAGATGCATAGGATGTCAATAGAATTTAAAAGATTCTATAACTTTATAAGGAGTTTCTATAGGTTTCAAGGGATTAAAAAAAACTTGGAATTCCCCAGGGATTTCAGATAATTTAATCAGAAAATAAGGGTTTCATCTAAAATATATTTTTTTTTATCAAAACATGACTTTTTATGTAAACATTGTTTTTTTATGGCATTACTAGGGACTTAACAAAATTTAAGGGATTTCAAAGGATTTTAAAGAGTTTAGGGTATTTTAAAAGATTCAATGAATTAACGCGATTGACAAAAGTTGAAGGGTTTTCAAAGAATTTCGTATTTTTTTAGAAAAATTCAAAGAATTTTAAACAGGTATCCAGAGTAGCAATGATATTCAACAAATTTTCTTTGGATTTCAATCGATTCCTAGAGAAGTTGAGGGAATAAATTAAATTAGATGTCCAGAAATTTCAATGTGGATTTCACTAGATTTAAGGGATTCATTGGATTTCAAAGGAAATGATAAGATTTCAAGGGATTTCTACGGATTTTAAGGGTTTTCAAAACCTCTAGGGTATTTTAAAAGATTCGAAAGAATTTCACGCGCTTTTCTGGGAGATTTTATGAACCTGATTAAAAAAATTTCATATTTAACAAATTGCATGATACCATTTTGCTAATTTTTTTTACAAATTTATGCTACTATTAACACCAATTTGAATTTCTCAAAATAAGTTCGAGAATATGCTCGACCTTTATGTGCTTTGAGAATTTAATGAGCATTTATGAGCATTTTTAATTAGGATTTCCAAATTCCTATTTTCTATCTTTAATAATAATAATTACATAATTCAAATTTCGCGGAAAAATGATAGCTTCAAATTGGAAAGGGCGCAAAATTTAAATGATAAAAGTAGTCAAAGTAATGGAAAACATATTATTTGCATTAAAAATTGCCTTATTCAGGGTTGCTAGAATATCCCAATTTCTAAATTCTTCGAGGTATAAAATCAACCATACACCTAGAAGATTAATAATATTATTGCAAAATAATTTTTTCTCTTAATATATTTAAAACACTTTTTAATTGGGTTCTCAAGTCAAAAACATAAATTTTCAACCAAAGAAATTAATTTTTTAACTAAAATGATGAATCTTCAAAAAAAATATGAATATTTAACCCAAAAAATTTTCGACGAAGTACATGAATTTTTATCTAAAAACGATCAATTCTCATCAAAAATTAAAATAGTTAAAATGTTAGAAAAATAAATTTTCAACCAAAAAAAAAAAAAAACGAATTTTCAACAAAATTGTTTTTTTTTTTCATGCAAAAAAAAAGATTTTTTTAACAAAAAATAGAATTGAATTTTCAGTTCAAACAACCAATTTTTAACAACAAAAAAATGAATTCTTGACAAAAAAATTCAATTTTACACCCAAAAGATGAATTTTCTACCAAACAGATAAAGTTTCAATAAAATATATAAATTTTCAACTAAAAAAGATAAATTTACAAATCAAGAATATAATAGTTCAATTTTCAGCTATAAAAATGAATTTTGAAGAAAAAAACGAGTTTTCAGCAAAATGAATTAATTTTCGTCTAAAAATGTACATTTCTAAGCAAAAATGGAACAGTTAAGTCGTCAGTTAAAAAAAATTAATTTTCAACTAAAAAGAAACGAATTTTCAGCCAAAGAAATTCTTTGGTAATCATAATGATGGATTTTAAACAAAAAATATGATTTTTTGACAAAATAGTGGAATTTTCAACTCAAAATATGAATTTTCTATCAACAACAAAAATAAATTTTCTACTAGAAATAAAATAGTTAAATTTTCAGTTAGTAAAATAAATTTTCAACAAAAAAAGAAACGAATTTTCAACAATTTTCAACCAAAGAAATAAGTTTTCAACCAAAAAGATGAAGTTTCAACTAATGAAAGAACTCGTCTACCAAAAAAGGACCGATTATCAATAAAGAGTTGAATTTCACTTAAAACAGATAAATTTTTAAGTAAAAATGGAATAGTTACATTTTCAGTAAAAAAATTAATTTTCAATCAAATTAAAATAAATTTTCAATTAAGAACGATAAATTTCTATCAAACAGATAAATGTTCGACAAAAAGTGGAACAGTTACATTTTTAGTTAAAATATTTAATTCTAAATAAGAAAAAACTAATCTTTAACCAAAAAGATAAATTCTTATCCATTAAGATGAATTTTCTATCCAAATAGATGAATCTATAACAAATTACACGAATTTTCAACCAAATATTCGAATTTTTAAAGGAATTTGCAACCAAAAAGATGAATTATTCACCAAAAAGACTCACAAAATTCTAATTTTCAATAAAATACAATAGAATAAAAAAAAATTTTCAACCAAAACGATAAATTTTCAACCAAAAATGAATTTTCTATCAAAATAGATGAATTTACAACTGAAATGATTAATCATCAGCCAAATAAATGAATTTTTAACTAAGTAGTTCTACTTCCAACTAGGTAGTTGAATTTTCAACTAAAAAATATGAATTTTCAACCAAAAACGTGATATCTGATATTTCAGCCAAAAAGGATTTTGATTTTATACCAAAAATAGTTGAATTAAAGAAAAAAAGATAAATTTTCAAACAAATTGGTTTGAATCCTCAAGAAAAAAGGATTAATTTTCAAACAAATAGTAGCGATTTTTAACCATAATAATGAAATTAACTTCAACATTAGTTTATCGAAAATTCCCTGACTTTCTGGAATTATTTGACCTGTAGCAACTCTGTAATTTAAAAAAAAAATATATCTTTCTTTTACTTTAGAATTTTTTTGTATAAATTTATGTATTAATTGTGATATAGATTTGCTTAAACAATCAATTCTTTAAATTCTCGAATGATCTGTTCGAGCTTAAATGCTGAGCATATTCTCGAGAGCATTTGCTCAACATAAATTCTTGGGAATTGAAGAACTCTATCCATGAATAACTCCAGTCAGTAATTTAGAACTTAATTAAACTGCTGGTTTTGATAAACGATCGTGAAAAGTTCTTAATTCATCGAAAGAGAGAAGATACTAAACTTTTTGAATTTCAAAAGGACGATATTATAATTGGAAATGCGAAATTAAGTCTCGCTTATCAATTTAATGGTGATGGTGATAATATGCAAATTAGTATCTGAGCTTCATTTCAGTTTCTAATTCTAATTTCCCGACCTTTGGTCCGCAGTTATTTCAAAAGACAAATGGGAGTTGATGATGGCCTCGAACGGATGGAACAACGTCGAGTTGCGTGACAATCGCTACAATCAGATCATCCACATGGTCTCAGCAGCGAACGGCGCCGAAGAATTTTATTCTACCGAAGACCATGCTTGCCGTTCCGAGGGCGTCGAACTCGCCAGAGAATTGGATTACAATGCAGCAGCCGCCTGGGTGGGCCATCCTTACTTTGATGTCATTGATAATTCTCAGGACTTTGACAGCAAAATCTGCCGGATGATTGAATGCGTGTGCCAAAAATTGGGCATCGATACTGGAGATCGACTGCGTGCGAGTAGTCGGAAAGTCAAATTTCTTGTCAAGCCGCCCTTGCCTCCAGATAACGAGTTTCCACCCTTCCAAGACTTCGATGTTGTACATAATTATTTGCAGGGCAACACACCAAAACTGCAGGCTCGTCTCCGCAAAAGGGGACAGAAAGGTGAGTGTTTTAGGTGGATACTCTCTAAATTTGGACCAGTCAGATTTCACTGATTTTCAGTGGAAATCATATCTGATTTCAATCAGTGATCCATTTCTAGGTATTGGAATCAGTGAGATTGCATTGTAAAGAAGTTGAAATTCTTACCGATTTGATTTAGTGACCCATTTCTCACTGATTCATATTTAGAGAGCAGGTTTTTAAAATTTTATAGTGGCTTATTGTAGCTGATGATTGTATTTGGTTGAGAAGGTACTAAGACATTTTTTTGGCAGGTCACTGGTCCTACATTCACACTATTCGGCGGCCGAAGATGTGCGGACAAGTCGTTGAAGTGAAGACGCAGCTGACGCATAGGGATTATCTGAATATGCTGGCTCAGAGGGATGATTCACACTTTACTATTTTCAAAAGACGACGCTGCTTCTTGATCAACAATCAGTATTTCCAACTGGATATATACAGGGAGCCGGGACACCCGAGGTAATTTTTTGTTGCTCTTTTTGAACTTTAGTGGCCAGGGAAAGTCATGGAATTTTATTGGTCAGTGATCAAGGGATCATAGCTAGTTTTCTAAAGAGTTTGAGTGCTCGGAGAAATTCTCACGAGCATGAGAATATGCTCGAGAATATGCTCGACCTTTATGTGCTTTTAGAATTTGATGAGCATTTTTGAGCATTTTGAATTAGGATTTAAACAATCGTATTTTCTACTTTCATTAATAATAATTACATTGTTTAAATTTCGCGGGAAAATGCATCGCTTTAAATTCAACTCAAAACATTAATTTTCTATCAAAAAGACTCATTTTAAATAAATCACACGAAGTTTCATCTAAAAAAAATCATTTTTCAACCAAAATTAGAACAGTTGAAATGTCAGAAAAATAAATGTTCAACAGAAAAAAAAATTTCAACAAGATATTTTTTTTTTTTCATTGAAACAAATTATTTTTTAACAAAAAACGCAACAATTAAATTTTTAGTTGGGAAATCAATTTTCAATCAAGAAAATGAATTCTCAACAAAATAATTCAATCTGAAACTAAAAAAGATAAATTTACAAACCAAACATATAATATTTAAAATTTGCAGTTAGAGAAGAATATTAAAAAAAAACGAGTTTTCAGTAAAATTATTTAATTTTTAACTGAAATATAAATTTTCAAGCGAAAATGGAATCGTTATATCTTCAGTTGAAAAAAAAAATAATTTTCATCTGAAAAGAAATGAACTTTCAACCAAAGAAATTAATTTTTAATCACAATGATGAATTTTTAAACAAAAATATTAAATTTTGACCAAATAGTAGACTTTTCAATCCAAAAGATGAATTTTCTATCAACAAAAAAAAACGATTTTTCAACTAAATAGTTTTTTTCCAATAAAAGAAATGAATTCTTAACAAAAAATAGAATATTTCAAGTGATTTTTCAACTATAATGATGAATCTTCAATTCAAAAAATTTAATTTTGAACCAAATACATTGATTTTCAGAAAATAGTTCAATTTTCACCGAAAAAATTAATCTTCAATAAAATTAAAGTAAATTTTAAACGAAATACTATAATTTTCAACTAAGAAAAAAAATGTGTTTTTTTGATAACAAAAAAATTATTTTTTAACGACATAATTCAATTTTGAACTAAAAAATATAAATTTACAAATTAAAAATATAATATTTCCATTTTCAGTTACAGAAGTATATTTAGAAGAAACGATTTTTCAGCAAAATTAATTAATTTTCAACTAAAAATATAAATTTTCAAGCGAAAATGGAATAGTTATATCTTCTGTTAAAAAAATGAATTTTCATCCAAAAAGAAACAAATTTCCAACCGAAAATATGAATTTTTGACCAAATAGTGGATTTTTCAAACCCAAAACATGAATTTTCTCTATCAACAAATAAAAAACAATTTTCAACGAAATAGTTTTCTTTTTAGCCAAAGAAATTAATTCTTTAGAAAATACATTTATTAAATTTTCTACTGAACAGATAATTTTTTAACGAAAAAGATTACATTTCTATCAAAAAAAGTAAATTTGTCACAAAAAATGGAATACTTAAAGTGAATTTTCAACTAAAATAATGAATCTTCAATTTAAACAAATTTAATTTTCAACCAAATACATGAATTTCAAACTAAAAAGATAAATTTTCCACCAAAAATAAAGTAGGATAATTTTCAGTTCCTAAAATAAATTTTCAAACAAAAAAGAAACGAATTGTCAACAAAACTGTTAAATTTTCAACCAAAAAGGTGAAATTTCAACTAATGAGAGTACTCTTCTACCAAAAAAGACGGATTTTCAACAAATAGTTTAATTTTAACCTAAAACAGATAAATTTTCAACTAAAAATAGAATACCTATTTAAATTTTCAGTAATAAAATTAATTTTCAATCAAATTAAAGTAAATTTTCAACGAAATAGTATATTTTTTAACCAAGAAGACTACATTTTTATCAAAAAAATAAATTATCGACAAAGAGTGGAACGGTTATATTTCCAGTTTAAAAATTAATTCTAAATAAGAACAAAACAAATTTCAAATCAAAACGATCAATTTTCAACCGATAATATGAATTTTCTTACAAAATAGATGAATTTTTTAACAAAGTAAATGAATTTTCAAACAAATATTTTTATTTTTTAAGGAATTTCCAACCAAAAAGATGAATTAGTCACAAAAAAAAAAGAAATATTCTCCCACAAAATTTGAATTTTCAACAAAATACAGGAATTTTAAACCAAAAATTTGAATCTTCAACTTAAGAAGATAAATTTTAAACCAAACATGTACGAGTTAAATTTTCAGTTAAAATAATTAATTATTATCTAGGAAACATTATTGTCAACAAAAGAATTAAATTTTCAACAAAAGAGGGAGATTTTAACTAGAATGATGAATCATCAACCGAATAAATAAATTTTTAACAAAGTAGTTTCACTTCCAACTAAGTAGTTGAATTTTCTACCAAAAAAGATAAATTCTCAACGAAAAAAGTGATATATTATATTTCAACCACAAAAAGGATTTTGATTTTATACCAAAAATAGTTGAATTCAAACGAAAAACTAAAAATTTTTTACAAAGTGGTTTTGAATCTTCAACCAAAACAGATTAATTTTCAACCAAATAGTGACGATTTTTAACCGTAATAATAAAATTAATTTCAACTTCAATTTATCGAAAATTCCCTCAATATGTCAGGTTTTTCCTGACATTCTCTGACTTTCTGGAATTATCTGACCAGTAGCAACTCTGTAATTTAAAAAAAGTATATATTCATTTCACTCTAGAATGTTTTTGTGAAAATATATGTATTTATTATGATATATATTTGTTTGAGCAATAAATGCTTTGAATTCTCTTAAATGCTCTATAAATGCTCTGTTTGAGCGTGAATGCTGAGCATATTCTCGGGAGCATTTGCTCAACATAAATTCTTGAGCATTTAAGAACTCTAATCACAGCTACAGTTCTCAAATGCTCAAGAATTTATGTTGAGCAAATGCTCTGGAGAATATGCTCAGCATTTAAGCTTGAACAGAGCATTTATAGAGCATTAAAGAGAATTTAAAGCACTTATTGTTTAAAAAAATATATATCATAATTAATGCATACATTTTTACAAACACATTCTAGAATGAAATGGACGTATACTTTTTTTAAATTACAGAGTTGCTATAGGTCAGGTAATTCCAGAAACTCAGGGAATGTCAGGAATAACCTGACAAAAGTTAGGGCATTTTCGATAAACTAAAGTTAAAGTTAATTTTATTATTATGGTTGAAAATTAATCTGTGTTGGTTGAGATTTAAATTATTTTTTTGGAAATTCATCTTTTTTGATTGAATTCTTATGTGAGAAATTCAAATATTCGGTTCGAAATTCCTGTATTTTATTGAAAACTCGAATTTTGTGAGAGAATATTTAATCTTCTTGGTCATTAATTCATCCTTTTGGTTGGAAGTTCCTTTAAAAATTCAAATATTTGGTTGAAAATTCATGTACTTTCTTAAAAATTCATCTTATTGGTTGAAAATTTGAAAATTGACCTTTTTGGTCGAAAATAAGATTTAGAAAAATTTATTTAGAATTAATTTTTTAAACTGGAAGTGTATAACTGTTCCATTTTTTTGTCGGAAATTTATCTTTTCTGATAGAAATTTAATCTGCTTGATTGAAAATTATACTACTTCGTTGAAAATTTACCTAAATTTTATTGAAAATTAATTTTCTTACTGAAAATTAAACTATACGATTTTTAGTTGAACATTTATCTGTTTTCGGTAAAAATTTAAGTATTTGTTGAAAATCCGTACTTTCTTCTGTAAAAGAGTACTCTCTCATTAGTTGAAATTTCATCTTTTTGGTTAAAAATTAATTTCTTTGTTTGAGAATTCGTTTGTTTTTTGGTTGAGAACTTATTTTACTAACTGAAAATTTAACCATTTTATTTTTGATCGATAATTTATCTTTTTACTTGAAAATTCATGAGTTTGGTTGGAAATTAATTTTTTTTAGTTGATGATTGATCATTTTAGTTGAAAATTCACATTAACTATTCCATTTTTTGTGGAAAATTTACCTTTTTCGATAGAAATACAAAATTTTTCGTTAAAAAATTATCTGTGTAATAGAAAATTTAACTATTTTATTCTTTGTCAAGACTTCATTTCTTTCATTGAGAAAAAACTGTTTAGTTGACAATTCGTTTTTTTTTTTGATAGAAAATTCGTCTTTTTTTGTTGATAGAAAATTCGTCTTTTAGATTGAAAAATCCACTATTAGGACAAAATTTCTTATTTTTGATTCAAAATTAATTTTTTTACTGAAAATTCAACTATTTGTTGAAAAGCCGTCTTTTTTTAGTAAAAGAACACTCTCATTAGTTGAAATTTCATCTTTTTGTTAAAAAATTAATTCCTTTGGTTGAAAATTCGTTTGTTTTTTGATCGAAAATTTATTTTACT
>CAKNXH010081888.1:0-13876 GCA_932178445.1 Andricus quercusramuli
GCAATTTTTACTAAAATGGATGAATTTTCAAATTAAAAAGAAACATTGTCAAAAAAATTGAATTTTCAACCAAACTGTTGCATTTTTATCCAAAAAAGATGCAATTTCTACTAAAATAGATGAATTTTTAAAACAGATTTCAGTTCGATTTTTCAACATCCAAATATAAGTTTTAAACAAGAAGTAAATTTTCCACGATGGCAATTGAATTTTCAACTAAAAAACAACTACTTTTCAATAAAAATATGAATTTTGAATAACTTTTTAACGAAATTGTTAAATTTTCAAATAATAAAATTTATAACTAAAAAGCTAATCTTCAAGAGGAAGCAACTGCAAAAAAAAAGTAAATAGAAGGGAAAGAAATTACTATACTTGCTATTAATAATCAGATACCAAAATTTTAATCTTGTAAAATTTTCAAGATACAATCTTTTATAAACAGAATATAACAATTTCAAATTAAAATAAAAAAATTTCAAATTTATTTTGATTTATATTTATTTAAAGTTATAGAAATTTCCTGACTGAGTACGGTTCGAAAAATATTCCAAAAATATTTATTCCCAAAAAAATGCAGCACATCAGAAGAAAAAGATATTAACGAAAAAAATCAGAAATAGAATAGTTGGTTATACATTATACTTTGTACAAATTATGAAGTATTGTACAGTCTGAAATTGATATTCATGATGAGAATCAGGCACGTGCCTTTAAATGTAACCCTGCATGTTCATTGAGCCATTGTCAATTACAGTAATTGTGACTTTGTAAAAATTGTACACTTTTTAAATTTTAATATTTTTATTATATAAGAATTTGAATTGTTTAAATTTAAAAGACATAACAGATTTCAATTCGAAAATTCATTTTCATTTTTTCACTGAGGAAATGCTTCGCTCCCTTGTTTCAAATTCTTGTTTAAATTTAAATAATAATTTGTAGTAGTTACATTAGGGTAATTATTTTTCATAATTTACATTATAAATATTTACTTCGTTATATTTACAGGCTGTCTATCCTACCTGGAAAACCTGGCATTGTCAGGGAATTTTTTTTTAAGCAAGAAAATTTCACTATTTTGCTGAAAATTCGTTTATTTTTGTTTGAAATTAAATTTTTTAACTGAAGCTTTATCTATGCCAGTAGTAATATTCCATTATTTTAGTTAAAAATTTATCTCTGGTTGAAAATTTTTTTTTTAATATTTAATTTTTTTTTAAAGTCTCTTTTTTAGTTGAAAATTCGTCTTGTTTAGTAGAAATTAATATTTATTGTTAAAAATTCAATTATACTAGTTAAGGGTTAATCATTCTAGTTGAAAATTAATCTTTTTGGTTTAAAATTCAATTATTCTAGTTAAAGATTCATCATTTTAGTTGAAAATTTATCTCTTTGGTTGAACAATAATTTATTTTTAACTAAAAATTCAACTATTCAGTTTTTGGTTGAAAATTTTTATTTTTTACTAGAAAACTCGTCTTTTTTGGTGGAAATTAATGTTTTTAGTGGAATCTGTATCTGTTTTTTTTTTGTTAAAAATTTAATTATCCTTGTTAAAGTTTCATCGTTTTATTGGAAAATTAATCCTTTTGATTGAAAATTTAATTATTCCAGATGATCCATAATTTTAGTTGAAAATCCATCACTTTCTTTGAAAATTTAACTATTTTTTTAAAATTAGTTTTTTTTTTTGTTGAAAATTAGTATTTTTGTAACTTAAAATTTGAATATCCCGTTCAACTATTTCGTTGAAAATTCATGTATTTTTTAAATCATCTTTTTTGGTAGAAAATTAATTTTCTTGTTTGAAAATTTCTCTTTTTTGGTTGAAAAATACATATTTAAGTTAAATATTCATAATTTTAGTTGGAAATTCATCTTTGTGGTTGAAAATAAAACTACTCGGTTGAAAGTTGAACTCTTTTGTTAAAAATTGATCTTTTTGCCTTAATATTCATGTCTGCCAGAAATTAATTGAAATTAAATTAATTCATCATTTGAGTTGAAAATCCATCACTTCGGTTACAAATTTGTTTTCATTTTTGGTGGAAAATTAATTTTTTAACTGAAAATTTAACTATTCTATTTTTGGATGAAAATTGATGTTTTTTGGTTGAAGATTAAAGTAATTAGTTGAGAATTCATGTATTTTTTTTTTAATTGTCTTTTGGTAGAACATTAGTCTTTTTGATTGAAAATTCAACTATTTCGTTGAAAATTTGCGTGTTCTATTTGAAATTCACGTATTTTATTGAAAAATCGTATTTTCGTTAGAGAATTAATTTTATTGTTTGATATTTGATCTTCTTGCTTGAAAATTCATCTTTTTGGTTTATATTTCATCTATTCCAATTGAAAATTCATCTTTTCAGTTGAAATTTTATCGCTACGATTTATTTTTTTTTGTTGGTAAAGAAAAATTAATTTTTTTAACTGGAATTTTGACTTTTCCATTTTTTTTGTAGAAAACTGATCGTTGTCAGTTCAAAATTCAACAATTTGGTCGAAAATTTGTATTTTTTAGTTGAAAATTCACGTCTATTGTTAAAAAATCGTCTTTTTTGGTAGAAAATTAATCTTTTTTATTAAAAAATCAACTATTTGGTTTGAAATTCATCTATCTTGTTAAAAAGAAATATTTTTAATTTTTTATATGAAAACTTAGGAATTTGATGCGGTTTAAATTTAAATTAGTGTAGTACTCACATTAATTTTACCTAAATATGCATTAAGTTTTAAGTATAAGAGGATAAAATAAATTTTTGTTTGAATTATGATTAAAATGCATGGACATTCATTATTTTAATTATTTAATTAATTATATTGTGCTAATATATTTAAGAATATATTGAAATATAATTTTTCAAAGCTTTCTAAATTAAACTCTTTATTTGAATCCCTAGAAACTGAAAAAAAAAATTATTTACAATAAAAAATGAAAAATTATACCTGGAAAAAACCGGGAATTTCCAGGGATTTTTTTTCCAGGATTTAAATAGACACCCTGGTTTATATCTGCTAAAAACTGTTGCTAGCAAAAGAGAGGAACAAATTGTCCAATATATGGATTATTTAGATACTTGCCTACATTTTATTTATTAATCAATTTTTTTTAGCATTCAAGTTCCAAGAAAATCTTCTGCGAACCATGATCCAGATTGAAAATACATTCTTTCAATTGGGTGAAAGCTGCTCCCGAAATTGCCTTATAATCTGTGATCGTGGCGCCATGGACGCCTCTGCATGTAAGTTGAAAAAAAAATAATATTTTTTTTTGTAATGATGAATTAAAAAAAAAATTGATTTTCGATTAAAGATTTAATTTAATTTCTACAATATCTTTACGTTTGTACATTTCGCATTCTTTTGAATTATGTAAAACAGTTTTTGTGAAAGAAAATATATTTTATAAATAGAAGTCTCTAAGGTTTCTATTTAAAATTTTTTTGGAATATTTTAGTTTCTATTTTTATTTATTTTTTAAATAGAAACTCTGCAAACATGGAAAAACTACGCGGTAACATTCTCTGTTCTACGAATAATTGTTATTTGTGTAGCCTATAATTATTGAATTTGTGCTTCGTTATTACGTAAGTCTTAGGACCATATTTACACAATTTACAGAGTATTGAAATACAGGCCTTGAAAGATATAATCATGAGCGATAAAAGCTCCCTGAGTTTTTTTTTCAAGTAATTTTCAAGTCCAAGGAAAATATTCGAAATTTGAATGTATTATTTATTACACTTTTTAAAAAAAAAATAATATTTGTATATATTTTAAATTATTTAAAGACCTAAGAAATAAATTCATTTTGTATTGATTGAACGACTAGAGTGATCACAAAAGACTCCTTCCAATTCTAATTAAATTTTTTAATTCATTTTCTGTACAGGTTTTTTTTTATCAAAGTTATAAAAATAAACTCAAGAATTTTGATATCGAAGAATATTTTTTACGTCCTTTGAAATTTCGTTTTCCTTCTCAAAAAATATACTATGAACCTAAAGTCCTGAGATTCGAAGGAGTAATTAAAAGTTTCAAAAAATTGATATTATTTTCAAAAATTGACCCAAATTGTCAGCAATAAAAGGTATGGAATTTTGAGAAAGGTTCTAAAAAATCTCGAAAAAGCGTGGCATTTTGAAAATTCTCTGTAATGTTGTTACTGTTGTGTTAATGTTGGAATAAAAAAAAATTTTCTTAAGAACCCGGAAGTTTCTGAATATTTCAAAAAATAAATGTTTTATTTATCTAGTTTTATTATTTAAACTTTAGAGTTTAAAAATGTAGTTGTCAAACCTAAGTTTAAAAATTCTATAATAGATACTCAAATTACCGTCTTTTTTAAAAATCGCAAAAGATTTCAAGATTTTAATCATTCCAAAGGATTTCAAAGATTTATAAAAATATTCAATTTATTTCAAGGGATGACAAAAAAAAATTTAATAATTTATGGGACTTTAAAGTATTTCAAGGGATTTTGAGGAATCTTATAAGACCTACGCGAAGTTATAGGATTTCCAAGGGTTTTAAACGTTTTTTGAAAAATCCTAATGGATTTTAAAGGATCTGAAAATATTTAGGATCTTTTACAAGATTCAAAGGAATTTCAAGAGATTTAAGAAATTTCAAGTGATTTTAAAAGGGTATCAAATATTTCAAGGGATTTTAGGAAATTTTAAATAATTTTTAGAGAATTTTAGGGAGTAAATGAAGTAGAATGAAATTTCGAAAGATTTCTAGGGATTTCATAAGATTTGAGGGATTTTAAATATTTCACAGAATTTTTATGATAAGATTTCAAGGGTTTTCTATGGATTTTAAGGGATTTCAAAGAGTTCAAAGAATTTGGCAATATTTGAGGAATTCGTAGGATTTTAGAAGACATTAAAAGATTCCATATTTTCTTTATATGAAAAGATGATTTTTGAAGAAATCATGATTTTTTAAATGGAAACATTGTTTAATTGTTATGGGATTACTAGGGACTTCACAAAATTTAAGGGATTTTATCAATTTAAAGAGATTTCAAAAAATTTTAATGAGTTTGGGGTATTTAAAAAAAAAATTAATTTTTAATTAAATAATTAATAATTTATTATCATTATTAATATATTATTATATTATATATAGATTATATTATTATATTATTATTAATTATAAATTAATTAATTTCACGGAATTTTACAATATTTGAGAGATGCATAGGATGTCAATAGAATTTAAAAGATTCTATAACTTTATAAGGAGTTTCTATAGGTTTCAAGGGATTAAAAAAAACTTGGAATTCCCCAGGGATTTCAGATAATTTAATCAGAAAATAAGGGTTTCATCTAAAATATATTTTTTTTTATCAAAACATGACTTTTTATGTAAACATTGTTTTTTTATGGCATTACTAGGGACTTAACAAAATTTAAGGGATTTTAAAGGATTTTAAAGAGTTTAGGGTATTTTAAAAGATTCAATGAATTAACGCGATTGACAAAAGTTGAAGGGTTTTCAAAGAATTTCGTATTTTTTTAGAAAAATTTAAAGAATTTTAAACAGGTATCCAGAGTAGCAATGATATTCAACAAATTTTCTTTGGATTTCAATCTATTCCTAGAGAAGTTGAGAGAATAAATTAAATTAGATGTCCAGAAATTTCAATGTGGATTTCACTAGATTTAAGGGATTCATTGGATTTCAAAGGAAATGATAAGATTTCAAGGGATTTCTACGGATTTTAAGGGTTTTCAAAACCTCTAGGGTATTTTAAAAGATTCGAAAGAATTTCACGCGCTTTTCTGGGAGATTTTATGAACCTGATTAAAAAAATTTCATATTTAACAAATTGCATGATACAATTTTGCTAATTTTTTTTACAAATTTATGCTACTATTAACACCAATTTGAATTTCTCAAAATAAGTTCGAGAATATGCTCGACCTTTATGTGCTTTGAGAATTTAATGAGCATTTATGAGCATTTTTAATTAGGATTTCCAAATTCCTATTTTCTATCTTTAATAATAATAATTACATAATTCAAATTTCGCGGAAAAATGATAGCTTCAAATTGGAAATGGCGCAAAATTTAAATGATAAAAGTAGTCAAAGTAATGGAAAACATATTATTTGCATTAAAAATTGCCTTATTTAGGGTTGCTAGAATATCCCAATTTCTAAATTCTTCGAGGTATAAAATCAACCATACACCTAGAAGATTAATAATATTATTGCAAAATAATTTTTTCTCTTAATATATTTAAAACACTTTTTAATTGGGTTCTCAAGTCAAAAACATAAATTTTCAACCAAAGAAATTAATTTTTTAACTAAAATGATGAATCTTCAAAAAAAATATGAATATTTAACCCAAAAAATTTTCGACGAAGTACATGAATTTTTATCTAAAAACGATCAATTCTCATCAAAAATTAAAATAGTTAAAATGTTAGAAAAATAAATTTTCAACCAAAAAAAAAAAAAAACGAATTTTCAACAAAATTGTTTTTTTTTTTCATGCAAAAAAAAAGATTTTTTTAACAAAAAATAGAATTGAATTTTCAGTTCAAACAACCAATTTTTAACAACAAAAAAATGAATTCTTGACAAAAAAATTCAATTTTACACCCAAAAGATGAATTTTCTACCAAACAGATAAAGTTTCAATAAAATATATAAATTTTCAACTAAAAAAGATAAATTTACAAATCAAGAATATAATAGTTCAATTTTCAGCTATAAAAATGAATTTTGAAGAAAAAAACGAGTTTTCAGCAAAATGAATTAATTTTCGTCTAAAAATGTACATTTCTAAGCAAAAATGGAACAGTTAAGTCGTCAGTTAAAAAAAATTAATTTTCAACTAAAAAGAAACGAATTTTCAGCCAAAGAAATTCTTTGGTAATCATAATGATGGATTTTAAACAAAAAATATGATTTTTTGACAAAATAGTGGAATTTTCAACTCAAAATATGAATTTTCTATCAACAACAAAATTAAATTTTCTACTAGAAATAAAATAGTTAAATTTTCAGTTAGTAAAATAAATTTTCAACAAAAAAAGAAACGAATTTTCAACAATTTTCAACCAAAGAAATAAGTTTTCAACCAAAAAGATGAAGTTTCAACTAATGAAAGAACTCGTCTACCAAAAAAGGACCGATTATCAATAAAGAGTTGAATTTCACTTAAAACAGATAAATTTTTAAGTAAAAATGGAATAGTTACATTTTCAGTAAAAAAATTAATTTTCAATCAAATTAAAATAAATTTTCAATTAAGAACGATAAATTTCTATCAAACAGATAAATGTTCGACAAAAAGTGGAACAGTTACATTTTTAGTTAAAATATTTAATTCTAAATAAGAAAAAACTAATCTTTAACCAAAAAGATAAATTCTTATCCATTAAGATGAATTTTCTATCCAAATAGATGAATCTATAACAAAGTACACGAATTTTCAACCAAATATTCGAATTTTTAAAGGAATTTGCAACCAAAAAGATGAATTATTCACCAAAAAGACTCACGAAATTCTAATTTTCAATAAAATACAATAGAATAAAAAAGAATTTTCAACCAAAACGATAAATTTTCAACCAAAAATGAATTTTCTATCAAAATAGATGAATTTACAACTGAAATGATTAATCATCAGCCAAATAAATGAATTTTTAACTAAGTAGTTCTACTTCCAACTAGGTAGTTGAATTTTCAACTAAAAAATATGAATTTTCAACCAAAAACGTGATATCTGATATTTCAGCCAAAAAGGATTTTGATTTTATACCAAAAATAGTTGAATTAAAGAAAAAAAGATAAATTTTCAAACAAATTGGTTTGAATCCTCAAGAAAAAAGGATTAATTTTCAAACAAATAGTAGCGATTTTTAACCATAATAATGAAATTAACTTCAACATTAGTTTATCGAAAATTCCCTGACTTTCTGGAATTATTTGACCTGTAGCAACTCTGTAATTTAAAAAAAAAATATATCTTTCTTTTACTTTAGAATTTTTTTGTATAAATTTATGTATTAATTGTGATATAGATTTGCTTAAACAATCAATTCTTTAAATTCTCGAATGATCTGTTCGAGCTTAAATGCTGAGCATATTCTCGAGAGCATTTGCTCAACATAAATTCTTGGGAATTGAAGAACTCTATCCATGAATAACTCCAGTCAGTAATTTAGAACTTAATTAAACTGCTGGTTTTGATAAACGATCGTGAAAAGTTCTTAATTCATCGAAAGAGAGAAGATACTAAACTTTTTGAATTTCAAAAGGACGATATTATAATTGGAAATGCGAAATTAAGTCTCGCTTATCAATTTAATGGTGATGGTGATAATATGCAAATTAGTATCTGAGCTTCATTTCAGTTTCTAATTCTAATTTCCCGACCTTTGGTCCGCAGTTATTTCAAAAGACAAATGGGAGTTGATGATGGCCTCGAACGGATGGAACAACGTCGAGTTGCGTGACAATCGCTACAATCAGATCATCCACATGGTCTCAGCAGCGAACGGCGCCGAAGAATTTTATTCTACCGAAGACCATGCTTGCCGTTCCGAGGGCGTCGAACTCGCCAGAGAATTGGATTACAATGCAGCAGCCGCCTGGGTGGGCCATCCTTACTTTGATGTCATTGATAATTCTCAGGACTTTGACAGCAAAATCTGCCGGATGATTGAATGCGTGTGCCAAAAATTGGGCATCGATACTGGAGATCGACTGCGTGCGAGTAGTCGGAAAGTCAAATTTCTTGTCAAGCCGCCCTTGCCTCCAGATAACGAGTTTCCACCCTTCCAAGACTTCGATGTTGTACATAATTATTTGCAGGGCAACACACCAAAACTGCAGGCTCGTCTCCGCAAAAGGGGACAGAAAGGTGAGTGTTTTAGGTGGATACTCTCTAAATTTGGACCAGTCAGATTTCACTGATTTTCAGTGGAAATCATATCTGATTTCAATCAGTGATCCATTTCTAGGTATTGGAATCAGTGAGATTGCATTGTAAAGAAGTTGAAATTCTTACCGATTTGATTTAGTGACCCATTTCTCACTGATTCATATTTAGAGAGCAGGTTTTTAAAATTTTATAGTGGCTTATTGTAGCTGATGATTGTATTTGGTTGAGAAGGTACTAAGACATTTTTTTGGCAGGTCACTGGTCCTACATTCACACTATTCGGCGGCCGAAGATGTGCGGACAAGTCGTTGAAGTGAAGACGCAGCTGACGCATAGGGATTATCTGAATATGCTGGCTCAGAGGGATGATTCACACTTTACTATTTTCAAAAGACGACGCTGCTTCTTGATCAACAATCAGTATTTCCAACTGGATATATACAGGGAGCCGGGACACCCGAGGTAATTTTTTGTTGCTCTTTTTGAACTTTAGTGGCCAGGGAAAGTCATGGAATTTTATTGGTCAGTGATCAAGGGATCATAGCTAGTTTTCTAAAGAGTTTGAGTGCTCGGAGAAATTCTCACGAGCATGAGAATATGCTCGAGAATATGCTCGACCTTTATGTGCTTTTAGAATTTGATGAGCATTTTTGAGCATTTTGAATTAGGATTTAAACAATCGTATTTTCTACTTTCATTAATAATAATTACATTGTTTAAATTTCGCGGGAAAATGCATCGCTTTAAATTCAACTCAAAACATTAATTTTCTATCAAAAAGACTCATTTTAAATAAATCACACGAAGTTTCATCTAAAAAAAATCATTTTTCAACCAAAATTAGAACAGTTGAAATGTCAGAAAAATAAATGTTCAACAGAAAAAAAAATTTCAACAAGATATTTTTTTTTTTTCATTGAAACAAATTATTTTTTAACAAAAAACGCAACAATTAAATTTTTAGTTGGGAAATCAATTTTCAATCAAGAAAATGAATTCTCAACAAAATAATTCAATCTGAAACTAAAAAAGATAAATTTACAAACCAAACATATAATATTTAAAATTTGCAGTTAGAGAAGAATATTAAAAAAAAACGAGTTTTCAGTAAAATTATTTAATTTTTAACTGAAATATAAATTTTCAAGCGAAAATGGAATCGTTATATCTTCAGTTGAAAAAAAAAATAATTTTCATCTGAAAAGAAATGAACTTTCAACCAAAGAAATTAATTTTTAATCACAATGATGAATTTTTAAACAAAAATATTAAATTTTGACCAAATAGTAGACTTTTCAATCCAAAAGATGAATTTTCTATCAACAAAAAAAAACGATTTTTCAACTAAATAGTTTTTTTCCAATAAAAGAAATGAATTCTTAACAAAAAATAGAATATTTCAAGTGATTTTTCAACTATAATGATGAATCTTCAATTCAAAAAATTTAATTTTGAACCAAATACATTGATTTTCAGAAAATAGTTCAATTTTCACCGAAAAAATTAATCTTCAATAAAATTAAAGTAAATTTTAAACGAAATACTATAATTTTCAACTAAGAAAAAAAATGTGTTTTTTTGATAACAAAAAAATTATTTTTTAACGACATAATTCAATTTTGAACTAAAAAATATAAATTTACAAATTAAAAATATAATATTTCCATTTTCAGTTACAGAAGTATATTTAGAAGAAACGATTTTTCAGCAAAATTAATTAATTTTCAACTAAAAATATAAATTTTCAAGCGAAAATGGAATAGTTATATCTTCTGTTAAAAAAATGAATTTTCATCCAAAAAGAAACAAATTTCCAACCGAAAATATGAATTTTTGACCAAATAGTGGATTTTTCAAACCCAAAACATGAATTTTCTCTATCAACAAATAAAAAACAATTTTCAACGAAATAGTTTTCTTTTTAGCCAAAGAAATTAATTCTTTAGAAAATATATTTATTAAATTTTCTACTGAACAGATAATTTTTTAACGAAAAAGATTACATTTCTATCAAAAAAAGTAAATTTGTCACAAAAAATGGAATACTTAAAGTGAATTTTCAACTAAAATAATGAATCTTCAATTTAAACAAATTTAATTTTCAACCAAATACATGAATTTCAAACTAAAAAGATAAATTTTCCACCAAAAATAAAGTAGGATAATTTTCAGTTCCTAAAATAAATTTTCAAACAAAAAAGAAACGAATTGTCAACAAAACTGTTAAATTTTCAACCAAAAAGGTGAAATTTCAACTAATGAGAGTACTCTTCTACCAAAAAAGACGGATTTTCAACAAATAGTTTAATTTTAACCTAAAACAGATAAATTTTCAACTAAAAATAGAATACCTATTTAAATTTTCAGTAATAAAATTAATTTTCAATCAAATTAAAGTAAATTTTCAACGAAATAGTATATTTTTTAACCAAGAAGACTACATTTTTATCAAAAAAATAAATTATCGACAAAGAGTGGAACGGTTATATTTCCAGTTTAAAAATTAATTCTAAATAAGAACAAAACAAATTTCAAATCAAAACGATCAATTTTCAACCGATAATATGAATTTTCTTACAAAATAGATGAATTTTTTAACAAAGTAAATGAATTTTCAAACAAATATTTTTATTTTTTAAGGAATTTCCAACCAAAAAGATGAATTAGTCACAAAAAAAAAAGAAATATTCTCCCACAAAATTTGAATTTTCAACAAAATACAGGAATTTTAAACCAAAAATTTGAATCTTCAACTTAAGAAGATAAATTTTAAACCAAACATGTACGAGTTAAATTTTCAGTTAAAATAATTAATTATTATCTAGGAAACATTATTGTCAACAAAAGAATTAAATTTTCAACAAAAGAGGGAGATTTTAACTAGAATGATGAATCATCAACCGAATAAATAAATTTTTAACAAAGTAGTTTCACTTCCAACTAAGTAGTTGAATTTTCTACCAAAAAAGATAAATTCTCAACGAAAAAAGTGATATATTATATTTCAACCACAAAAAGGATTTTGATTTTATACCAAAAATAGTTGAATTCAAACGAAAAACTAAAAATTTTTTACAAAGTGGTTTTGAATCTTCAACCAAAACAGATTAATTTTCAACCAAATAGTGACGATTTTTAACCGTAATAATAAAATTAATTTCAACTTCAATTTATCGAAAATTCCCTCAATATGTCAGGTTTTTCCTGACATTCTCTGACTTTCTGGAATTATCTGACCAGTAGCAACTCTGTAATTTAAAAAAAGTATATATTCATTTCACTCTAGAATGTTTTTGTGAAAATATATGTATTTATTATGATATATATTTGTTTGAGCAATAAATGCTTTGAATTCTCTTAAATGCTCTATAAATGCTCTGTTTGAGCGTGAATGCTGAGCATATTCTCGGGAGCATTTGCTCAACATAAATTCTTGAGCATTTAAGAACTCTAATCACAGCTACAGTTCTCAAATGCTCAAGAATTTATGTTGAGCAAATGCTCTGGAGAATATGCTCAGCATTTAAGCTTGAACAGAGCATTTATAGAGCATTAAAGAGAATTTAAAGCACTTATTGTTTAAAAAAATATATATCATAATTAATGCATACATTTTTACAAACACATTCTAGAATGAAATGGACGTATACTTTTTTTAAATTACAGAGTTGCTATAGGTCAGGTAATTCCAGAAACTCAGGGAATGTCAGGAATAACCTGACAAAAGTTAGGGCATTTTCGATAAACTAAAGTTAAAGTTAATTTTATTATTATGGTTGAAAATTAATCTGTGTTGGTTGAGATTTAAATTATTTTTTTGGAAATTCATCTTTTTTGATTGAATTCTTATGTGAGAAATTCAAATATTCGGTTCGAAATTCCTGTATTTTATTGAAAACTCGAATTTTGTGAGAGAATATTTAATCTTCTTGGTCATTAATTCATCCTTTTGGTTGGAAGTTCCTTTAAAAATTCAAATATTTGGTTGAAAATTCATGTACTTTCTTAAAAATTCATCTTATTGGTTGAAAATTTGAAAATTGACCTTTTTGGTCGAAAATAAGATTTAGAAAAATTTATTTAGAATTAATTTTTTAAACTGGAAGTGTATAACTGTTCCATTTTTTTGTCGGAAATTTATCTTTTCTGATAGAAATTTAATCTGCTTGATTGAAAATTATACTACTTCGTTGAAAATTTACCTAAATTTTATTGAAAATTAATTTTCTTACTGAAAATTAAACTATACGATTTTTAGTTGAACATTTATCTGTTTTCGGTAAAAATTTAAGTATTTGTTGAAAATCCGTACTTTCTTCTGTAAAAGAGTACTCTCTCATTAGTTGAAATTTCATCTTTTTGGTTAAAAATTAATTTCTTTGTTTGAGAATTCGTTTGTTTTTTGGTTGAGAACTTATTTTACTAACTGAAAATTTAACCATTTTATTTTTGATCGATAATTTATCTTTTTACTTGAAAATTCATGAGTTTGGTTGGAAATTAATTTTTTTTAGTTGATGATTGATCATTTTAGTTGAAAATTCACATTAACTATTCCATTTTTTGTGGAAAATTTACCTTTTTCGATAGAAATACAAAATTTTTCGTTAAAAAATTATCTGTGTAATAGAAAATTTAACTATTTTATTCTTTGTCAAGACTTCATTTCTTTCATTGAGAAAAAACTGTTTAGTTGACAATTCGTTTTTTTTTTTGATAGAAAATTCGTCTTTTTTTGTTGATAGAAAATTCGTCTTTTAGATTGAAAAATCCACTATTAGGACAAAATTTCTTATTTTTGATTCAAAATTAATTTTTTTACTGAAAATTCAACTATTTGTTGAAAAGCCGTCTTTTTTTAGTAAAAGAACACTCTCATTAGTTGAAATTTCATCTTTTTGTTAAAAAATTAATTTCTTTGGTTGAAAATTCGTTTGTTTTTTGATCGAAAATTTATTTTACT
>CAKNXH010081891.1:0-29475 GCA_932178445.1 Andricus quercusramuli
TTTTAACTCAGTAGTTCCACTTCCAACTAGGTAGTTGAATTTTCAACGAAAAACGTGATATCTGATATTTCAGCCAAAAGGGATTTTAATTTTATACCAAAAATAGTTGAATTAAAGAAAAAAAGCTAAATTTTCAACAATATAGTTTGAATCCTCAACAAAGAAGGATTAATTTTCAAACAAGTGGTGGCGATTTTTAACCATAATATTGAAATTAACTTCAACATTAGTTTATCGAAAATGCCCTGACATTTCCTGACTGTCTGGAATTATTTGACCTGTAGCAACTCTGCAATTTAAAAAAAAAAGTATATGTTTATTTCACTCTAGAATGTTTTTGTAAAAATATATGTATTAAGTGTGATATATATTTGTTTAAACAATAAATTCTTCAAATTCTCTTTAATGCTCTATAAATGCTCTGTTCGAGCTTAAACACTGAGCATATTCTCGAGAGCATTTGCTCAACATAAATTCTTGGGCATTTAAGCCATAAACAGTTCCGAATTAGGTTTAAACAATTTTGATGATTTTCGTTGCGACCGCAGTCCAGCTACTAGTAACTACTCTCGCGGGGGGGGGGGGGGTTATTGCCACCAAACACAGACTCAGGTTTGTTCGCCTTCCCACTAACGTAGACACAGTTGAGCATGTTTGGGTCAAAGTATTAATCGGAACAACTACTCATTTACTAGGAGTTTTCTACATCCCACCCAATTCCACTTTCAATAACTATGTTCATTTGTGTAATGCATTCGAGGAAGCAATTGACGCTTTTCCTAATGCTGTCGTTCATGAACTTAATCTCGGATTCTATTGTCTATCTTAACATTCAGCAAATTAATAATAACTTTAATACGCATGGGTCCCTGTTAGACTTGATATTTACCAATTCTGACACCGATAAAGTTGATATTGCTAATGATCCTCTTCTTCCCGTGGATAACTATCATCCGCCTCTGACATATACATTTAGTTCCTTTCTTACCAAAGTATCTAGTGATTATGGTTGCAACATTGCACGTTTTAACTTTAAGAAGGCCAATGTGGCGGCAATAAATAATTATCTAGGAAGCATTGACTGGAATTTTATTTTCGCTAAAGTTATAGCTAATGATTCTGCAGACATTTTCTATGCGCATCTGTATGTATCTTTTGAGTATTTTGTTCCTTTGAAAGTCTACGTAGCATCCACTTTTCCTCCCTGGTTTAGCAGCGATCTCAAAATTCTTACAAGAGCGAAAAAGGCAGCTCACTTAAATTATAAACGCACTAAAACTACCGTCGACTATAATCATTTCTCCTCACTACGGGCTCAGTGTAAATCAATTTCCGATTACTGTTACGCGAAATATATTCAAGATACTGAGAACTCTATAATAGGTAATCCGAAGTATTTTTGGAACTATATCAATATGACACGCTCAGATAATAATTTACCTAAACACATGTTTTGCGGTAATGACACAGCTGACACGAGTGAGGGAATTGCTGAGCTTTTTGCAGCCTTTTTTAAGTCAGTCTATGCGACCCCAATTGTCCACGAACGGAAAATTGACTTTTCTGACTATCGACTTTTCCAATGTACACATTAGCCGAGAAGATATTAAACTTAAAATATCTAAATTAGATGCAAACAAAGGTGCAGGCTCCGACGGCGTGCCTCCCTTTTTCTAAAATCGTGTTGCTCTTCACTGATAGAGCCACTATATTCAATCTTTAATAAGTCGAAATGATGTAAAAAACTATAGACCCATAACAATACTCGATTCCATTCCTAAGATCTTTGAAAGCATCATTCACGATAAACTCTATTTTGCCTCCTCAAAATATCTAGCTGAGGAGCAGCATGGTTTCAGAACAGGTAGATCTGCTCTTACTAACTTAGGCATTTATACTCACTTTGTGGTGAACAGTATAGAATCTGGCGTTCAAGTTGATGCGGTTTACACCGACTTTTCTAAAGCTTTCGACAAGGTCGACCATGGAATCCTCGTGGCAAAGCTCAGGGCAATGGGCATTTCCGGCAACATTCTTTCTTGGTTATCTAGCTACCTGGACGATCGGTGGCAATCTGTACGGGTTGATAACAGCTACTCGGGGGGTTTTCAGGCTACATCTGGAGTACCTCAGGGCTCGCACCTGGGACCCCTGATGTTTCTTCTGCACGTGAACGACATTTGCGCCATTTTTAGATTTTGTCTGTGCCTCCTCTTTGCTGATGATCTTAAATTGTATAAAGCTATCCGGTCTCATTCGGACTGCCTAGACCTTCAAGACGATCTCTTTCGCCTTGAAGCTTGGTGCACCCTAAACGGGATGCCATTAAACATCAATAAATGCGCGATTATCACTTTTACAAGAAGGAAATTGCCTATCCAACATCACTATTTCCTTGGCGGGGAGGATTTACAGAGAGTTTCACGGATACGTGACTTGGGGATTATACTTGACGGGCTATTATCATTTGACGAGCAGATCTCGCAAGCGGCTAACAATGCTGTCAAAACTCTGGGGTTTGTCACGAGGAACGCACGAAACTTTGAAAACCCCCTAGCCGTGTTCATAAAATGAGACTCGAACGAGTGCAAAATCGCTTCCTGCGATTCGCAGCAAGACAATTGGGAATGGTCATGACCAGACGTGATCACAACTGCGATGGCATTAGGGTACTGCTAAATATCCCTAAACTGACCTCGAGATTTTTGTACGCGGACTTGTGCTTCTTCTATAATATATTGAATAGCAATATCGATAGCCCTAGTTTACTAGCTGAAATTAAATTTTATGTCAGTTCGAAATCTTTGCGCTCTAGGATATTATTTAAGCTACCTTTCCACCGCACCAACTATTGTTTCAACTCAATACCCAATAGAATCTGCAACGAGGCTAACCAACATGGTAAAGATGTCAATTTCTTCGATGTATCTGCGATACGTTTCAGACAAGCCTTACGCAATGCTCTCAACGCGATTCAGTAATGCGGCTCAGGACGAGCTAATCGCAATTGCATTATATGACTTTAATTAGTTTTACTTTTATTCTTAAGATGTTTGTATAAAGGGCGTTGCCCGTACACTGATCAAATAAATAAGTAAATGCTGGAATTGAAAAGATTGAAAAAGATAGAAATTTGGGGATGGGAAAGGATAGAACTATTCTATCTCTCTCAATGGGTCACTTTGCATCCCTAAAACGCTACCTTTCCCTATCCCGAAGCTCAATAATTTTTTATCTCTTTCTCTATCCTTCATATCCGACGACTCTTATCTTTTTCTATCCCTTACTCTATCTATCTTCAATATCCTCTTCCCTATCTCATTATATCATACATCTATCAACGTCAATATTTTTTTATCTATTTTTCAATCTGAATCCACGTCTATTTTTTTCAATACCCTCTTCTCTATGTCATCCTATACTTCATCTGTCCACGTCAATCTTTTTCCATATCTCTGTCTATCTAAATTTCCGTCAATTTTTTTCAACCCCCTCTTATTTCATCTTATCTTGTCCTTTATCTATACTCGTCAATATTTTCCTTTCTCTCTTTCAATATAAATTCCCGTCTATCTTTTCTAATTTCATCTTCCCTCTTTCATGTCTATAATTTTCTATCTACTTTTCAACCTAAATTCACGTATATCTTTATCCATCCACTATTCTTTGTCCAATCTCATTTTGTATCTATTAAAGTCAAAGTTTTTCTATCTCTGTTAATCTAAATTCCTGTCTATCGTTTTTGAATCTCCCCTTCTCTATCTCATCCTATATTACATCTAGAAACGTCTATTTCTTCTATCTCGTTCTTTATCTAAACTTACGTCCATCATTTTCAATTCTCTCTTCTCTATCTCCCGATATCCTATATATGTCCACGTCAACTTGACGCTTTTGCCCTGCTGGAAGTGGAAAGATTGATAAAGATAGAAATTGAGGGATAGGAAAAGATAGAATTATTGTATCACTCCTTTTATCATTAAATGTGTCACTTTGCATCTCTGAAACGCTATATTTTCCTATCCCCAGAAAAATACTGACGTTGATAGAATCAGGATAGGATGAGATCGAGAAAAGGAGATTGGAAAAGAAAGACGTGAATTTATATAGACAAAAAGATAGAAAAAGATTGACGCGGATAGATCGAAGCTAAGAAGAGTTAGGGAAAAGGAAATTGAAAAATATAACAGGAGTTGAGATTGATAGAGAGATAGAAAAAGGTTGACGTGGATATATAAAGTATAGGATGATATAGAAAAGTTAGGGAATTTTCGATAAATTAAAGTTGAAGTTAATTTTATTTTTATGGTTGAAAACTCATCTGTTCTCATTGAATTCAACTATTTTTGGTATAAAATGAAACTCCTTTTTGTGGTTGAAATATAATATATCACGTTTTTTGTAGAGACTTCATCTTTTTTGGTAGAAAATTCAACTACTTAGTTGGAAGTGAAACTACTTTGTTCAAAATTCATTTATTTGGTTGATGTTTCATCATTTTAGTTGAAACCACCTTCTTTTGTTCAAAATGTAATTCTTTTGTTGACAATAATGTTTTCTAGATGAGAATTAATTGTTTGAACTGAAAATTTAACTCTTACATGTTTGAATTAAAATTTATCTTCTTAAGTTGAAAATTCAAATATCTGGTTTAAAATTCCTATATTTTATTGAAAATTCGAACTTTGTGGAGAATATTTAATCTTCTTGGTGACTAATTCTTCCTTTTAGTTGGAAATTCCTTTGAAAATTCAAATATTTGGTTGCAAATTCATGTACTTTGTTCAAAATTCGTCTTATTGGTTGAAAATTGATCTTTTTGGTTGAAAATGAGATTTTTCTTGTTTAGAAGTAATTTTTCAAACTGGAAATATAATCTTCTTGGTTGAAAATTATACTATTTCGTTAAAAATTTAGTTTAATTTTATTGAATATTAATTTTTTTTACTGATAATTATTGTATTCTATTTTTAGTTTAAAATTTATCCGTTTTCGGTGAAAATTTAACTATTTGTTGAAAATCCGTCTTTTATGTAAAAGACTCATTAGTTGAAATCTCATCTTTTTGGTTGAAAATTAATTTCTATGTTTGAAAATTCGTTTGTTTTTTTGTTTGTAAGTTTATTTTACTAACTGAAAATTATCCTACTCTATTTCTTGTAGAAAATTCATTTATTTAGTTTGAAATTCACTTTAAATATTACATTTTTTGTCGAAAATTTACCTTTTTTGATAGAAATATACTCTTTTTCGTTTAAAAATTATCTGTTTAGTAGAAAATTTAACTATTCTATTTTTTGTTAAGAATTTCTTTCTTTCATTGAAAATAATAAAATAAAATGCTGTTTAGTTGAAAATTCGTTTTTTCTGTTGATAAAAAATTCGTCTTTTGAATTTAAAAATCCACTGTATTTGGACCAAATTTCATATTTTTGGTTGAAAGTTCATCATTGTGATTGAAAAATAATTTCTTTGGTTGAAAATTCGTTCCTTTTTAGTTGAAAATTAATTTTTTTCAACTGAAAATATAACTATTCTATTTTCGGTTGAAAATTAATTAATTTAGCTGAAAACTCGTTTTTTTTTTTTTAAATTTACTTTTCTAACTGCAAATTGAAATAATATGTATTATATTTTTGGTTTGTTAATTCGTCTTTTTTGGTTCAATATTTAATTATTTTGTTTAGAATTCATTTTTAATTGAAAATTGATTGTCTTAACAGAAAATTTAATTTGTATGTTTTTGTTTAAAAAAACATTTTTTTTCTGAATTTTTTTTGTTTTGTTTGAAAATTCGTTTTTGGTTGAACATTTATTTTTGTGGAATTTTAACTGTTCTAATATGGGTTGCAAATTAATGTTTTTCAGATGAAAATTCATAAACTTTGTTGAAAATGATTCTTTTTTCATAGAAAATTAATATTTTGGCTTGAAAATTCAACTAACTATTTGGTTAAACATTCATATTTTTGGTTGAAGATTCATCATTCTATTGAAAAATTCATTTCTTTGTTAAAAATTGATCTTATTGATTGAAAATTGATCTTTTTGGTTGAAAATGAGATTTTTCTTATTTAGAATTAATTTTTTAAACTGGAAATGTATCTGTTCCATATTTTGTGGAAAATTTACCTTTTATGATAGAAAAGTAATCCTTTTCGTTAAAAAATTATCTGTTTAGTAAAAAATGTAACTATACTATTTGTTGATAAGAATTCATTTTTTTTATTGAAAAAAAACCCTGTTTAGTTGAAAATTCGTTTTTTTTTTATAGAAAATTCATCTTTTGGACTGAAAAATCCACTATTTGGACAAACTTTCATATTTTTGGTTAAAGTTCTTCATTTTGATTGAAAATTAATTTCTTTGGTTGAAAATACGTTATTTTTTATTCGAAAATTAATTTTTAAAGTGAAATAAAAAATTAAATAATTTTGCTGAAAACTCGTTTTTTTAATTTACTTTTCTAACTGCAAATTGAAATATTATATTTTTGGTCTATAAATCTATCTTTTTTAGTATAAAATTTAATTATTTTGTTGTGGATTTCTTTTCTTTTTGTTGAAAATTTATTTTCTTAACTGAAAATTTAATTCTTCTGTTTTTGGTTCAAAAATCATTTTTTGTTGTGAATAAAAAAATATTTTTGTTTGAAAATTCGTTTTTTTTTTGTTCAATATTTATTTTTCTGACATTTTAACTATTCTAATTTTGGTTTAAAATTGAGTTTTTCTAGATGAAAATTCATGAACCTTGTTGAAAATATGTCTTTTTTTGTAGGAAATTCATCTTTCGGGTTGAAAATTCACTTTAACTATTCCATTTTCTGTGGAAAAATTACCTTTTTGTGATAGAAATGTAATATTTTTCGTTAAAAAATTATATATTTAGTAGAAAATTCAACTATTCATTTTTTTCTTAAGAATTTATTTCTTTCCTTGAAAAAAAACTGTTTAGTTGCATTTTTTTTAAATACAAAATTTATCTTTTAAATTGAAAAATCTACTACTTAAACAATATTTCATATTTGTTGTTGAAAATTCATTTCCTTCTACTTGAAAATTGATTTTTTTAGTTGGAAATTAATTAATTTTGCTGAAACTTCAGTTTTTTTTAAATTTTCTTTTCTAACTGAAAATTGAAATATTATATTTTTGGTCTGTAAATTTATTTATTTTTTTTTTTAAATTGAATTATTTTCTTGATACATTTTTTTTTTGAAAATTGATTGGCAAAACTGAAAATTTAATTCTTCTGTTTCTGGTTGAAAAATAATTTTTTTGTTATAAAAAAAATGGATATTTTTGTTTGAAATTTTTTTTTTTTTCGATTGAACATTTATTTTTCTGACATTTTAGCTATTCTAATTTTGGTTGGAAATTGATTTTTTTTATGTGGAAATCCATTTATTTAGTTCGAAAATTAATCTTTTGGGTGGAAAATTCAACTATTTGGTTAAAAATACATGTTTTTGGTTGAAGATTCATCATTTTAGTTGAAAATTGATTTCTTTGGTTGAAAATTTAACTATTTTGTTGAAAATTCGTTTTTTTTTTTTTTTTTAATTTATTTTACTCACTGAAAATTCAACTATTTTATTTCTATTAGAACATTTATTTTTTAGTTGAAAATTCATGAATTTGGTTGTAAATTAATTTTTTTTTTAGTTGAAAATTCATTATTTTAGTTTAAAATTCACTTCAACTATTCCATTTTTTGTGGACAATTTTTTTTTTTTATAGAATTATAATTTTTTTCGTTAAAAAATTATCTGTTTTGTACAAATTTAACTATTCGATTTTGTTGTTAGGAATTCATTTATTTGTTTGAAAAAAAAAGTTGAAAATTAATTTTTGTTGTCGATAGAAAATTCATGTTTTGAGTTGAAAATTCCACTATTTTGTCAAAAAATCATATTTTTTTGTTTAAGATCCATCATCATGATTACCAAATAATTTCTTTGGCTAAAAATTTGTGAAAAAACATTTGTTGAAAACTCGTTTTTTTCTTCAAAATTCATTTTTTAACTGCAAATTGAATTATTATATTTTTGGTTTGTAAATTTATCTTTTTTAGTTGAAAATTTATATATTTTATTGAAACTGTATCTTTTTTGGTAGAAAATTCATCTTTTGGGTGTAAAATTGATTTTTTTTGTCAAGCATTAATTTTTTTTTGTAAAAAATTGGTTGTTTGAACTGAAAATTGAATTATATTTTTTGTTAAAAATAGTTATTTGTTATACAAGTGCGTAAAATAGGTTTTGCAACGCCTGTCCAAAAAAGGTGTTAGGAGTTGGTAACGAAAAATACTAATTTTATATTGCATAGAGTGGAGTAAGGAAGTTTTTTTGAAGAAAATTTTCATTTTAAATTTTGGAAAAAATTTTGTTTTTTAAATTTGTTGGAAAAAAAATGTTCTGAAAAAAAATTTTGTGCAAAAAAATGTTTGAAAAAAAAAGTTTTTGAGAAAAAATTTTGTGAAAATAAATTTTTGAAAAAAAATCTTGCAAAAAAAATAAAAAATAAAAATTTTGTGAAACAAAAATTTTGAAAAAAAAAATTTTGCGAAAAAAAATGTTTGAACAAAAAAATCTTGCGAACAAAATTTTTGAAACAAAATTTTTGTGAAACAAAAATTTTTTGAAAAAAAATGTTCGAACAAAAAATTTGTTGAAAAAAAACTGAAAATTGAATTCTATGTTTTGTTAAAAATAGTTATTTGTGATACAAGTGCGTAAAATAGGTTTTGCAACGCCCGGGCAAAACAGTTGTTAGGAGGTGGTAACGAAAAATATTAATTTTATATTGCATAGAGTGGAGTAAAGAAATTAGAAAAAAAAATTTTTTTAAATGTTTGAAAAACATTTCTTTTTTAAATTTGTTGGAAAAAAATGTTCTGAAGACAAATTTTGTGCAAAAAAATGTTTGGAAAAAAATGTTGGAGAAAAAATTTTGTGAAAATACATTTTTGGAAAAAAACTCTTGCGAAAAAAATGTTTGAAAAAAAAAATTTTGTGAATCAAAAATTAAAAAAAAAAGTTTGAACAAAAAAATCTTGCGAACAAAATTTTTGAAAAAAGCAAATTTTGTCAAACAAAAATTTGGAAAAAAGAAATTTTGTGAAAAAAATGTTTGAACAAAAAAATTTGTTGAAAAAAATTTGTTGGAAAAAAAATTATTGCAAAAAAAAGGTTGGCGTTTATGCTCTTTTGTCCCGGGAGGGGGGGGGGGCTACGAAACCCTAAAAAAAACTTCAATCAATAAAATATTTCTTCGAGTTTAATCTAAATTTATTTCAAAAAGTTACCTATGCCAGTGTCTAAAGTACCTCATCTCGAATGTGCGCATGCGCAGCTTTTTCACCAGTGCCTAAAGTAAGCTATACTCAAACTGCGCATGCGCAAAAATTGTTTCGCGCACAGTCTGCTCAAATGAGGTCCTTTAGCATGAAAAAGTCAACTTTTGAGGTGGGTGTTGCAAAAAATCTTTTTTTTTGCATGAAAAAAACAATTTTTGTTTGAAGATTCATAATTTTAGTTAAAAATTAATTTCTTTGGTTGAAAATTTATGTTTTTGATTTGAAAACACAACTAAAAAGTGTTTTAAATATATTTGGGAAAAAATTTATTTTGCAATAATATTAATAATCTTCTGGGTGTATGGTTGATTTTATACCTCGAAGAATTGAGAAATTGTGATGTTCTAGCAACCCTGAATAAGGCACTTTTTAATGCAAATAATATGTTTTCCATTACTTTAACTACTTTTATCATTTAAATTTAGCGCCCTTTCAAATTTGAAGCTATAATTTTTCCGCGAAATTTGAATTATGTCATTATTATTATTAAAGATAGAAAATACGATTTTTTGAATTCTAATTAAAAATGCTCATTAATGATCATTAAATTCTCAAAGCACATGAAGGTCGAGCATATTCTCATGCTCGTGAGAATTTCCCCAAACATTTAAACTCTTTAGAACACTAATCTTTAGTTTAAAATCAGTTTAAAAATTAAGAATTTTTTAAAAAGATGTTGGCTAGTTCGTTTTTCACTCACCAGGTTTCTTTGGCGCGTAAAGTTAAATCAGGTTAAATTCATATTAAATGTCTACAATAACTGCGATTTATATCTTTCATTTGCGAATTTCCGAAAATTAAAAAAAATCGTAACAGAATATAACCCCCCTCCCGCTAAGCTGTTACGTAATTCAAGTACAGTCCCTAAATTATAAAGTAATCGCACCGGTTGGGAAATTTCGGTAGACCTCGGAATGACTCGGAACTCGAGCCGAACAAAAGGCAGAGTGCAGACAGGCGCAGACCATTCTCAGGTCAGACGTCTGCTTGGCACAGCTTGGCAGTTCGTCAAATTTTGCTGACGCGTTGTGTGTTTGTCCAACGTTCATCTCTATTTTTCTCAAATGTATTCGACACAAGTCACGTTAAGAAATCACGACATGTTAGGTGAAGTGTTCATGTAGTATCCACTGAAGCCGTGTCGAAGTCGAACTTGTCAAGATCAGCTGATGAGCCAAAACTCCTTGTGCGAACCACCGAAGGAAGACCAGCCAGGCAAAATGGAGCAGAAACGCTTGTATAAACTTGTACTAACCGGAGGTAAGGAATGTGATCGCAATTCAACTTTTTATCAAACTTAACAAAATGAATTGACCAGAGAAAAATGAGATTCGGTTCGGGTTTGGACGTTTTCGACAAGGACTAAAAATGGTTGTTGTAGGAAAGCCTCGTGCTTTTGCTCCGAAATAGGTGGTCCATTTATTTTTCGAGACCACGTGTTCTTGTGCGATTTTAGTGTCATTTGGGGGATATAATAAGGTGTTTTTTTTTTTATTCGGAGAATTTCCCTGCTTCCGTTTTGGCTGGACGAATGTTGATTATCGAGAGCGAAAGTAGTGCAAAATCTGGCTTGTACGCATGGTTTCTGCTTTTCCGTGTCCGTGAATTTGTGTCAAGGTTCTGCATTTTCCGCGCCTGATTCTAGTTTAATAACGCTTTCGCGAAATTTCATGAAAATTCGAGCTTTATAGAGATGGCAGGTTATTAAAAATGCAGTATTTTCGAGGGAAATCCAGTTTTCAATCTGTATTTTCAATTTAATTCAAATATTTCAAAATATTTTTAGGAAATGAAATTTGTTATGCTTGAACAACAAAATATTTTTACGGGTTTTATTTCATATTTGCCAGGGACGAAAATTAGGGTTTTCATAGTGCTGATGGATTTTTCGAGGGATTTTAAAAGTATGTTTTAAAAATACATTTTTAATTTAATGTTTTTCTTTCTTAAAAAATGGAATCAAATTAAAAAATTTTAATTTTATGATACCACTTATAAAGGAAAATCTGTAATATTCTTTAATAATAAAATTGGTACTGGTAGAAATATAACTCCAAACATTTCTAGGAAATGCAATTTATTCTACTTACAAACAAATATTTTTATGGGGTATTCCATTTTATTTCGCCGAAGTAGGTTGCGACCTAATTTGTAAAAATTAGGATAATTAACTACAATAAACTTCAATCTATTTTTTGAGCTCGTAGATCACATAATTTTATCAAATGACTTTATTTTTATTCAGAAATTTGATTTTAAAAATGCAAAAGTAACTTTAATAAAGTAAATTAGGTCGCGACCGACTTCGGCGAAGTAAGATGGAAGTTTTCAACTGAAGAAGATAATTTTTTAACCGTAAATTGAATAGTTTAATTTTTAGTTACAAAATTAATTTTCTGCCAATGAAAAACCAATCTTCAATAATATAGTTCAATTTTCAACGAAAAGAAAGGTTTTTTAATTAAACTGATGAATCATAAACCAAGAAAAGTGGTTCTACTTTCAACTAATTAGTTGAATTTTTAACAAAAAATGTAATATTTGATATTTCAAACAAAAGATTTTAATTTGCAATCAAAAACAGTGAAATTCAATCAAAGAAGACGATTTTTAAGCAAAATAGTTGAAAATCCTCGATAAAAAAATAGTTCTCGGCCGAGCAGTTGTTTCATTAGCCAAAAAAGATTAAATTTCCACGACAACATCGCCTTTTAAACAAGTAAAAAAGTAATTTTCAACAAAAACATATTTTTCAGTCAGTGAAGGAAAAAAAATTCATAAAAAATGTGGAATTTTCATGACAAACGAGTTAATTTCTTAACAAAATGAATTTTCTACGAAAAAATATGAATTTTCAACTAAAAAAGATCAATTTTCAAATGACGTCGTTTTACTTGTACGTCCAAGGAACGTTTTTAGGACGTTCTAATTACGTTTATAAATTTCGTGTGCGCTGGCTATATTTGCAGTTTAAAAATTAATTTTTGAGTATAAACAACTAATTGTCAACCAAAGAATTGCAACTTTTCCCAAAAAGATGAATATTTTCTACAACAAAAGATAATTTTTTAAGAAAATAGATGAATTTTCAACGAAATAGTTCAATTTATAACTAAAAAAGGCAAATTTCAAACCAAGTAGTTGAATTTTGAACTAAAAAAGATTAATTTTCAATAAAAACACTGCATCTTTAACTTAGATAGTTGAATTTTAAACCCAAAAGACGCATTTTTCTACTAATTTGGAAATTTTCAACTTGAATAATTAAATTTTCAATAAAAAATCTTATTTTCGATCAAGAATATAAATTTCCAATAAAAAAGGCGACTTCAAAAAAGAGCTTGAGTTTAAAAAAAATACATTTTCCAACAAACTGATGAATTTTCAACTAGAATAGTACTGATTTTAAACCAAAAGACTTTTTCGACCAAAAACTACGAATTTACAGCTAAAAAAAGCAGCTGTGAAGAAAAAAATTAACAGTTAAATTTTCAATAAAAAATTAATATTCAGCAAAAGAAATCAATTTTCAATTTAAATTATGTAATATTTAATTGGAATAGTTACATTTTCAGTTGAAGACAATTTTCAACTAGAAAAACTAATTTCAAAAAAAATAGTTACATTTTCAAACAACGTGATGAATTTTCAACTGGAATAGTTGAATTTTAAATGAAAAGTATGAATTTTCAACTAAATTGGTGAATCTTTAACAAGAATAATTTAATTCTCACCCAAAAAGATTTAGTTTCAACCAAGATAATTAATTTCTACCAAAAAAGTCGAGTTTTCAATTAAAGGATATAATTTTTTAACCCAAAATTGAATAGTTAAATTGGAAATTAAAAAAATTAAGTGTTACATTTTCAGTAAAAAAAAAAAAATTTCAACCAAGAAGATTAAATTTCAATCAAAATTTATTCAATTTCTACAAACAAAAAAACAACGAATTTTTAACTAAAAAAGATACATTTTCAAAGGACGGTTTCTAGAACGTTCAAATAACGTCTTTAGACGTGTACGTCCAAGAAACGTTTTTAGGACGTTCTAAGTACGTTTATAAATTTCGTGTGCGCTGGCTATATTTACAGTTTAAAAATTAATTTTTAACTAAAGAGATGTATTTTCAACAATAATAATGAATCTTCAATGAAAAAAAAATGAATTTTGAACCAAATACCTGCATTTTCGACGAAAAGAGAACGAATTTTCAACAAAAAGAAAACGAATTTTCAACCAAGAAAGATTTTTCAGTCAATAAAGAAAAAAAAATTCATCTAAAATGTGTAATTTTTCTGCGGAAAAAGTTACTTTTTTTTGTACGAAATACATGTATTTTCTACAAAATAGTTTAATTTTTAACCAAAAAGATGAATTATTTACCCAAAACTACGAATTTTCTACTAGAAAAGTGAAGTTTTCAATCTAAAATGGAATGTTTATATTTACAGTTTAAAAATTAATTTTTAGACACAAAAGATGAATTTTCAACACAACAGTTAAATCATTAACCAAAAAAAAAAGTATTTTCAACTATAATTATGAAGCTTCAATAACAAACAAATTAATTTTGAACCAAACAGTTAAATTTTCGATAAAAAACGAATAGTCAAAATACATAATTTTCAACTAAAAAATATGAATGTTTACAAAAAAAGTAATAACTGTTATTTTCAGTTGAAAAAAATAATTTTTAACCACGAATGAAAAAGAATTTTTAACATGAATTCGAATTTTTTACAAAAGAAATTAATTTTCAACAAAATACAACATTAGTTGAATCCTCAACAAAAACAGATTTATGTTCAATCAAACAGTTAAATTTGTAACCAATAAATATGAAATTTATTATAAAAGATTTATTATTATGAAAATTAATTCTTTACTAAAAAAGACGTATTTACAATAAAATACATAAATTTTTAACCAAATAGTTGAATTTACAACCAAAAATATTACCTTTCTTTCAAAAAATACGAATTTTCAACCAAATAGTTGAATTTTTAAACTAAAGAAGATAATTTTTTACCCAAAAATGGAATGGTTAAATTTTTATTACAAACATTATTTAAAAATTTTACAATTAGAATTTTCTGCAAAATAGTTGAATTTTCTACCAAATTGTTGAATTTTCAATTTAAAAAAAAAATAATTTTTTAGAATAAAAGCTGATTTTTCACCCCAAAAAGTTAAATTCCTAGTTGAAAGGTTAATAGTTTAACTCTCAGCCAAGGAGTTGAATTTTCAACCTAAAAAATTAATTTTAAACAAAATATGTAATTGTTATGTTTGAATTAAAATTAAAATTAAATGAAAATTAAAATGAATCATCAATTTGAAACCAAATAGTTAAGTTTTCAACTAAAAAGGGTACATTTCAACTAAAAATTAAATAGTTAAATCTTCAGTTAACAAAAATTAATTTTTAACTGGAAAAAATTAATTTTTCACGAAGTAGTTCAACTTTTGACGAAATAGTTCGATTATCTAAGAAATTATTGAATGTTCGAGCCGAAAATCTTGATCTTCATTTTAAAAAAAGGGTCACATTCTGAAAAGTCGGCTAAAAAATGAAGCTTATGAGATAAATTTAAATTTTAAAAGTTAAATACTGCGATGTAAATAACGCTTCGGAAATGTCGAAAAATGGTTGTTATTTTTAAATAAAATATTTGCCTATTATTTCATGTTAAAGTGAATTTTGCTCATGTTATATAAAAGTTAAAAAACATTTAAGTTTATTATAGTTGAGTATAAACAATTTTTTAAATTATTTTATATTATTATTCAATTTTTATATTATATTATATTTAATTATTTTATATTTGCTCGGGGTAAAAATGATGTTTTGTCGAGGGATTAAATTTTTTTGTTGAATTTTTAATGCTTTTTAATAAAAGAAATGTAATCAAATAAAAAGTTCTGAATTTTACAATACCACTCATAAACAAAAATCTGTAAAATTCCTTAATAATAAAATTTGCTCTGGTAGAAATATAGCTGTAAAAATTTCCAGGAAATGCAATTCATTCTATTTAAAAAAAAAACATTTTTACGAATCATTCCACTTTATTTCGCTGAAGTAGGTTGCGACCTAATTTAAAAAAAATGTATGTAACTATAAACTTTAAAGGTTTTTTTTTACTCATCGATAACATGAATGTATTGAATTACTTTATTTCGATTCAGAAATTTGATTTTCAAAATGCGAAAGTAATTTTAATGTGAAATAATGGGCGAAAATTGTATTAAATTACGACGTATCTCATAAGGTTCATTTTTAGCAAAATTTTTAGAATTTTGAGCCTTTTTTCAATTTTTGATTAAAAAAGATTTTACTTTTTAAAGCTCTTTTCATAAAAAAAAACAAAAATTACAAAATTGAATTTATTTTCTTTGTCGAAGATTCAACTATTTTATTGAACATTTGTCTTTTTGGAAAGTAAAAGTTTATCCTTTTTGATCAAAAATTCATCGTTTAGAATTTATCTCTTTTGGGTGAAAAATCAACTATTTGGTTGAAAATACAACTATTTTGTTGGAAATTTAATTATTATATTAAAAATGTAACTATTTGCTTAAAAATATAAATATTTTGTTAAAAATTCATCCATTTTGGTTGAAATGACACTTTTATCCCTTTTGCTTAAAAGATCAATTGTTTGGTCGATAATTTCCTCTATTTGGTTCAAAATTCATTTATTTTGTTAAAAATTAAATTATTTTGTTGAAAAATTAATTTTATTTGTTTGAAAACTTAATTATTTTGTTGAAAAATCGTCCTTTCTTCTTAAAAATTAATATGTTTAGTTGATAATTTTAACTGTTCGCTTAAAAATTAAATTACTTTGTTGAAAATTCCACAATTTTGTTTAAATTATATAATTTTGCCGATGATTTATCCCTCTTTCTTGAAAGCTCAACGGTTTGATTGTACTTGCAACTAATCGGTTAAAAAATCATCTGTTTTGTTGACAATTTAATCAATTTGTGGAAAATTTAACATTTTGTTAAAGTTATCTTTTTGGTAGTTTTTTTAATGTAACTATTTGGCTGTAAATTCATCTTCGTAAACTGAAAATTCAACTATTTTGTTGAAAATTTGTCCCTTTTGCTTAAGAGTTCAACTGTTCGGTTGATAATTGCAACTATTTGGGTAAAGATGGAACTATTTTGTTAAAAGGTTGAAAATACATCGTTGTAGATAGAAAATTAAACTATTCGATTAAAAAATCAACTAATTTGTTGAACATTAAACTAAAGATTTAATTATTTTGATAAATTTATCGTTTTGATCAATTTTTTATGTAACTATTTGGTTGAAAATTAAACTACTTGGTTAAAAACTGAACTATTTTATTAAAAATTTTGCATGAAAGTTCTACTGTTTCGTTAATAATTTTAATCATTCGGCTAAAAATTAAATTATTTTGTGAATTTTTTTACAAATTTTGTAAAAATTCATCCTTTTTGATTGAAAGTTCAATTCTTTGTTTGAAAATTTAATTATTTTGTTGAAAATTTAATTATTCTGTTGAAAATTTAACTCTTGTTGAGAATGTAACTCTTTTTTAAAATTCGGCTTTTTAGCTTAAAGATTCAGCTACATTTTGGTTGTATTTAACTTTTGTTTGTTTGAAAATTCGATAATTTGTTTTAAAATTAAATTATTTTGTTGAAAATTTGATTTCTTTGTTGAATATTCAACTATCTGGTTGAAAAAGAATCTTTTTTGTTTGAAAATTAACTTTTTTGTTAAAAATTCATCATTTGGGGTTTAAAAGTCAACTGTTTTCTAAAACATTTGACTTTTCAGCTTGAAAACTCAACTCTTTCATCAGAAATTCATCTCGTTTGGTATTAAGTTAATCTTTTTTTTATTGAAAATGCAGTAAATATGGTAACAATAGGATTAATTTAATTTAAAAAAGGTTATTCCCCTTTTATGCCACTATTTTCTTGAAAAGTCTGAAATTTCTAGGAAACACAATTTAATGCACTTGCAAAAAAATTAATTTTACACGTTTTATTTCATATTTTTAAATTTTATTTTTAATGCTCTTTCCATTTAAAAAATGAAATGAAAGACAATCTGTAATTTTTCTTAATAATAAAATTGCCTTTAATTTTAAACAAATTTCTTTTTTCCAGGACCATGTGGAGGAAAGACAACCGGCCAAACTCGACTCTGCACTTTTTTCGAAAACATGGGATGGAAGGTAGGCATCTTTTTAAAAATACAAAAATATCCTCCAAAGAAAAAAGAATTGTACATAAGCATTCACTTTCTCTGCTTCGTTAGAGATCGTTTTTGAACGACTGTCGATTTACTCGAAAAAAATTCGCATCTCCGAGTTTTCGGCTCCGTTTCTAATATCGACCTTCAAAGTTCTCAAAATTTTCAATTCAATTATTAATATCTAGATAAAGTTCCCGAAATTCCCAATTTTACTCTTCGAAATTGAAGGTCTAATCTTTCAATAAATCAATGATTGCCGAATGCATTTTCTTAAACTTAAATGTACAAAGTAGAGCTTACATAAAGCGAATTTAAAAGTAAAATTAAAATTTCAGTGCACTCTTAAATATCTAAAGTGCTTTCCTCTCCCCTTAAATCTCGTCTATAAATTCTTAAAACGACTCGTGTAGTTTCCTATTTTCTGAAATTCTTTCTCTTGTCAGACGTGAAACGATACGACGTTGTATTTTTCAAGTACAAATCGCAAAACTCACTCAGAAAAAAGTAATCAAATCGTCAAGATATTTGCAGAAATGAATCTAATTGGAACTAGAATGTAAGAGAATTCTAATAAAATTATTTTCCTTTTTGTAAATCATGCTCGTCTCAATTCATTTATGTTTTGTTAATTATTAATCAAAATCAAAATATAATTATATTGGCCAGTCTAAATGAAAGGAATTAAATTTATTTGAGAATTAAAGATCTTTTTTCTGCGTGAGGTAAATTTGCTCGATTTTCCGCCTCAGTGCGAGTACAAAAAAAAAAAGAAAAAAAAAGAAAGTGAAGTGGTTTTGGGATTGTCATCTTCGTTGTGGATTCGATAGAGTGGTGGTTGTCTTCTTTTTCAGGTATTCCGTGTTCCCGAGACAGCGACCGTGCTGCTCAGGTATGCCACTATCACGCTAACAAATTTCGCATTTATTAGAGAGCATTGCATTTTTCAGACGTTCATTATCACGTCACTTTGACCGACTAGGCATCTCATTTCTCTCTCTCACACGAGCCTCAAATGCTCACCATCAAATTATTCTCAATTTAAATCAGACTCTCAATTTTCTTCCTTAAATTCTACTTCTCAAGAGTCTTAAATATCTAAAGCCTCTGAAACCATAGGAGAAATATTTTAAGCTTTGTTTTTTTTTTTATGAAAACGTAAAGTTCAGTTATGGCTTGAATTTTATACCAGATTGTAAAAAGAAGATTCGTCAGGAAATATTGGAATCGAAGCATTCTTATCAGTTAGTTTTTAAATTACTTTTCAGGGTGTCTACCGGACCGGAAATTTAATGATTTTTAAGAGGGAATTTTCTAAAAAAAATTACAATTTTGAATTTGGGAAGAGGAAATTTTGTTAAGAATTGTAATTTTTACTTTAAGACAGGAAGTTTTTGAAAAGAATTATAATTTCACTTGGAGCAGAGAATTTTTGACGTGGTACGGGACTTTTGGAAACGAATTTTAATTCTGATTTAGAAGAAGGAAATTTTAAAAAGTTAATGGTAAATTTTGTAAATAAATATAATTCTGTCTTGGAACAAGGAATTTTGGAAATGAATTTCATTTTGATCTGGTACAGGGAATTTTCTAAAAGAATTATAATTCAGAGTTTGGACGGGGAATAAATTAATAAAGTACTAAAGAAAAACTTCTTGGAAAAGGTAACTTTTGTCACAGAACAGGAAATTTTGGAAATTAATTTAAATTCTGATTTATAAAAAAGAAATTGACAAAATCCCTGTTCAAAGTCAGAATTTGTTAGATTTTAAAAATTCCTGTTTCTAAATCAGAATTTTGTTTGAATTTACATATTCTTTTTTTTGCAATTAAAAATTTGTTCCAATTGTAAGCCGTGAAAATTTGAAACTTTCATCTTCCAAATTTTGAAAAAAGTGAGTTACTATATTTCTGAATTATAATAGTAAATTTGGTGAATAAATATAATACTGATTTAGTAGAGGGAATTTTGAAAATACATTTTTATTTGGTTTTACAAAAAATACATTTACAAAAACAACCCCTGTTCCAAGCCAGAATTCGTCAGATTTTGAAAATTACCTGTTCCAAATCAGAATTTTGTTTGAATTTACATTTTGTTGTTGTTTTGAAAATATATAAAAATTTGCACAAATTTGAAAGTCCCTCTTCCAAATTTAAAAACAATTAAATTACTATATTTCTGAATCATAATACAAAGTTTTGTAAATAAATATAATTCTGACTTGAAACAAGGACGTTTAAAAAAAATTTAATTGTGACTTGGTATAGGGCATTTTCGGAAAGAATTATAATCTTGAGTTTGGAAAAGTAATAAATAAATGAAATACAGAAAAATTCCCATAAAAAATTATACATTTTATCTTGTAATAGTTTTTTTTTATCGCGGAGAGGGAAATTTTGGTAATTAATTTAAATTCTGATTTATAAAAAAGAAATTGACAAAAAAAATCCCTGTTCCAAGTCAGTCAGAATGTTTTGTACAAAATTCGTATTTTTGGCTTGAAAATTCCTCTATTTGGTTGTTTTTATTCTCTGTCTTGAATGAAAAATCTTTATTGATTGAAAAATCTACTCTTTCGTTGAAAATTTCAACTAATTAGCCAAAAATCCAACTTTTTTGATAAAAATTCGTCTCTTTTGCTTGAAAGTGTCACTATTTGATTATAAATGCAACCGTTTGGTTAAAAATTCAACTATTTATTTGAAAATTCATCTTTCTTGGTTAAAAATCAATTTTTTTTGCTGAAAAATTATTTTTTCTGGTTAAAAATTCATGTGTTTTGTAGAAAATGCGTCTTTTTGGTTTGCAATTTTACCAGTTTGTTAAAAATTCAACTATTTGGTTTGAAATTTAACTATTTCTTTGAAAATTCGACTGTTTGGTTAAAAATTAAATTTTTTGTTGAAAATAGTCTCTTTTGCTGAAAGATAAACTATATTCAAACAAATAGTAAATTTTGTGAATAAATATAATACTGATTTAGTAGAGGGAATTTTGGAAATAAATTTTTATTTTGTTTTACAAAAAATAAATTTACAAAAATAACCCCTGTTCCAAGCCAGAATTCGTCAGATTTTGAAAATTCCTTGTTCCAAATCAGAATTTGGTTGAATTTACAATTTGTTGTTGTTTTGAAAGTATGTAAAAATTTGAAAGTCCCTCTTCCAAATTAAAAAAAAATACTATATTTCTGAATCATAATACAAAGTTTTGTAAATAAATATAATTCTGACTTGAAACAGGGACGTTTGGAAAAAAATTTTATTGTGACTTGGTATAGGGCATTTTCTGAAAGAATTATAATCTTGAGTTTGAATAAGTAATAAATAAATGAAATAGAGAAAAATTTCCATAACAAATTATACATTTTATCTTGAAATAGTTTTTTTTTGTCGCAGAGAGGGAAATTTTGGTAAACAATATTAATTTTTATTTATAAAAAAGAAATTTACGAAAACAATCTCTGTCCCAAGTCAGAATTTGTCAGATTTTGAAAATTCCTTGTTTCTAATCAGAATTCGTTTGAATTTACAAATATATTTTTTTAAAGTAAATATTTGACAGAAAAATGCAAAGAAATATAATTCTGACTTGAAAAAGCAAATTTTTATAAAGAATTATAATACTTTTACTAAATTCTCGGTTCCAAATCAGAATTCTAATTCTTATGACTAGAAATCATCGGATGTTTCAACTCAGAATTATAATTCTTTTTCAAAATTCCCTGTTCCAAATCAGAATTCTTCTAAATCTATTAAAATGTTTAGAAATCTCTTGAAATCTTTTTAAAAATTTGTAATCCTTTAAATCTTTTGAGTTCTTATAAATCTTTTGAACTATTTTGAATTGATCGAGAAAAAACCAGAAACCAACCCGCAATTTATAATTATAAATCGGGTAGACACCCTGCTTTTTGATTTCGTTTTAAAAGAAGCGTTACATATTTAATTAAATATCTATGTATTTTATTGTTTTTTTGTTATTAGCAATATCCTTAGGATGGTAAAAATAAGAAAAGAAACTATTGGTTATAATTTCTTTATTATTTTGATATTATTTTTCGATTTTACTTTAATGTATGAAAGTCTCATGCAATAATTTATACTTTACCATTATTAAAAAAGTTTCATACTTTATTTTCAAATTTTTGTATACTTTATTAGTTTATAATTTACTATATTGAATGTTTTTGTTGCACGAATTAATTGATTAAAACGAATGTGTTTCTAAAAAGATTAAAAAGTGAAAATATGTTTACAAATTAATTTCTGAAATTGTTTGAAAGCATCTGAATTTAATGGTGGTTAACCCTTCCACAAGAAGTTAAATTTCCGAAAGAAAGATTTTTTTTTCACAGAAAATACAAATTATTTATTGAACATGAATTTTTGAAAACTGCATGTTTAGTCAATAATTATCACCAATCTCATTGATCATTTTTCAATCTGTATTAACTGACGAGTCAAGCGTGATTATTAGATCAAATTAAAAACTTTAAATGTTCCATCGCCGCTTTTCTGGCTGCGATTTCAAGTCTTTGAAAACACAGACTGTGTCTCTAAAAACAACCGGATATTAAAGGTGTGTGAAGTCACTCGTGACAGTTGAGCAAATTAATATGAACGAAAGTCACATAAAAATAGCTAAACTTGAAGCACTTGGAAATTAGCCGAGCCACAAATTAGAGGCATTCCTACAAAGTTGTACCTACATCTGTATAGGTACTTTTGTATCTAAAACTGTTGAAATCTCGAGTAGAAGAATACTGAAGTGGCTTTGTTAGAGACACAATCTGTACGCATTTTGATATTTCTAGATTCTAGAAACTTAAGGTCAGTTAGGGAAATATTTTGTCAGGCTTCAATCTCATCCTCCCTCTGCTTTTGTTCAATTTCAGTGGCGGCATCAAGTTTTCAGACCTGAACGCAGAAGAGGGTGAGTTAATTTTTTAATAAAAATTATGTATTTGCTTTCCCATTTGCCAGAGTTGAAAAATTACACACCAAAAGTTGTGATCATCATCGAAATTGAATGCTGAAACATTAACATTTACCTCAAGCTAGCAACAGTTTTTATACTTATCTCATGCTCATGTGTTTGATGTTTATTCTTATTGCTTTTGAAGACTTTACGATAAGGATTATTTATGACAACTTTTATAAAAACTATATTTAGTTTACATAATGTTTTTGTTACTTGAGGAAGGACTGAAAGTAAATGTATTTCGGAGAATATTATAGTATTAATATGAGCTTTTACGTTCAACTTGATACTAAATCGATTTGTGTTAACGATAAGTACCTACTGGAAAAAAGAGTCCGTTTCATAACTGAGAACCGTAACTTAATTGAATTTCATTCATGAGAAGACTCTATTTGATGTAAACAGAGGCTCGAATCATTTTAATCTTTATAAAAAAAATAATAATAATACCGGACTTGACACTATTTCCTCTATTCCTCTCTTTTTCGGTTTCTAAATAAATTCCTCTTTTCAAGGATCTTCCCTTTTCTTTCGTTTTCTTTCGGTTTAACGCGAACTGAATTAATTGAACCTAATAAGAAAATAAAAACGATTTTTCGTTAAAAGTTAATTATTTTTGATTGAAGCATCTACTATTATATTTTTTGTTAACAATTTATTACTTGCTTGCAAATTTTATTATTTTGTTGAAAATTTAACTGTTTTGTTGAAAATTCGTCTTTTCAACTTGAAAATTCAACTACTTTTGGTTAAAAATTCAACTGTTTTGTTGCCTCTTTGTCCTTTTGATTAAAAATTCATCTTCGACAGAAACAGAGAGAAGCAAAGTGATGTTTTTTGGTTTAAAGTTAACTCTTTTTACTTGAAAAGCTACTATTGCATTTTTTGTTCAAAATTAATCTCTTTTGGTTGGACATTTGATTATTTTGTTGAAAAATCAACTATTTGATTGAAGAGTTTTTTTTTGGGTTGATAATTGAACTACAGGATCGAAAGTTGAAGAACTATGTACATGATTTTTTTTTGGTTGAAGATTTAACTATTTTATTGAAAATTAATTTTATTGTTAAAATTCAAATTTTTCAATTTGAAAATTCAATGGTTTTGTAGAAAATCCGCGAGTTTGGCATGAAAATACCACAATTTTGTTGATATTTTTTTTCATTCATTTCTTTTGATTAAAAATGCTTGGTTGAAAATCAATTCTTTTTTGGTTGAAGATTCAACTGTTTTGTTAAACCTTCATCTTTTTTATTTAATTAATCCTTGTTGGTTTAAATATCAACTACCTGGTAGAAAGTTAGTTAGTTGAAAATTGAACTATTGAACAAAATTGGTCTTTTTGAGTTGAAAATTAATCTCTTTTGGTAGGAATTTCAACTTTTTTGCTTGAAAAGTTAACTGAAAATTAATCTATTTTGGACGAATATTAAACTATTTTGTAGAGTATATATAATTAACTTTTTTTTGAAAGTCCATATTTTCTGGTTGAAAATTCATCTGTTTTGTAGAAAATTTGTCTTTTTAGTTTGAAATTTCAACATTTCGTTAAAAATTCAACTATTTGGTTAAAAAATCAACTATTTCGTTGAAAATTCAACTGTTTGGTTAAAAGTGGTCTCTTTTGATGGAAATATCAACTATATTTCAACTGTATGAATAATTTGTTTAGTGGAAAATTCAACTATTTGGTTGAAAATTCATCTTTCTATGTTGAAAATTAAATTTTGATTAAAATTTCTAATTTTGGGTTAAAAATTTAACTGTTTTGTACAAAATTAGTCTTTTTGTCTTGAAAATTTCTCTATTTGGTTGCATTTTTTTTCTTTTTTAAATAAACGATCTTTATTGATTGAAAAATTAACTCTTTCGTTAAGAATTTCAACTAATTGGCTAAAAATCCAACTTTTTAAAATAAAAATTCGTCTCTTTTGCTGGAAAGATCAACTATATTCAAACTGTATAAATAATTTTTGGGTTAAAAATTCAACTGTTTTGTACAAAATTCGTCTTTTTGGCTTGAAAATTCCTCTATTTGGTTGAATTTTTTTTTCTGTCTTGAATAACAAATCTTTATTGATTGAAAAATCAACTCTTTCGTTAAAAATTCAACTAATTGGCTAAAAATGCAACTTTTTTGATAAAAATTCGTCTCTTTTGCTTGAAAGTTCAACTCTTTGATTATAAATGCAGCCATTTTATTTAAAATTTAACTATTTATTTGAAAATTCATCTTTCTTGGTTGAAAATAAATTTTTTTTACTGAAAAATTATATTTTCTTGTTAAAAATTCATCTGTTTTGTAGAAACTTTGTCTTTTTGGTCTAAAATTTCAACAGTTTGTTGAAAATTCAACTATTTGGTTAAAAATTCAACTATTTCTTGGAAAATTCGACTGTTTGGTTAAAAATTAAATTTGTTGAAGATAGTCTCTTTTGCAGAAAGATAAACTATATTCAAACTTTATAAATAATTTTTGGGTTAAAAATTCAACTTCTTTGTAAAAAATTCGTATTTTTGGCTTGACAATTCCTCTATTTGGTTGAATTTTTTCTCTGTCTTGACTGAAAAATCTTTATTGATTGAAAAATTAACTCTTTCGTTAAAAATTTCAACTAATTGGCTAAAAATACAACTTTTTTGATAAAAATTCGTATCTTTTGCTTGAAGGTTCAACTGTTTGATTGTAAATGCAACCGTTTTGTTTAAAATTCAACTATTTATTTGAAAATTCATCTTTCTTGGTAAAAAATCAATTTTTTTGCTGAAAAATTATATTTTCTGGTTGAAAATTCATCTGTTCTGTAGAAAATTCGTTATTTTGGCTCATCTTTGTAGATTGAAAATTGAACTATTTGGTTAAAAATCTAACTTTTTTGTTAAAAATTCGCCTACTTTGCTTGTAAGTTCAACTATATGATTTTAAATGCAACTGTCTGGTTCAAAATTAATTTTTTCAATTAAAATTTTAAACTTTTTAGCTGAAAATAAATATTTCTTGGTTGAAAATTAAGTTTTGTCGAAATATTTCGACTTTTGCCCTTTTAAAACTTTAAAATTCAAATATTTTACAATATTTTCGACTCAGAAGGCTTTGAATTTCCAGTTTCATGAAATGTAAACGATTTAAGTTTGAGCGATAACTAAAATTTCTTTCTAGAAATGAAGCAGTCTTGGAAAAAACTTTCTAAAGGAAGAGAGATTGTTGAAATTTTATTTTAAAAAGAAGGAAGAATTCTTGGCAAGAATTCAAGAGTTTCACTCTTTCCTGACAATGGCTGGACTTGGCCGGACGAAATTGAGGAACCTAAACTATTATAGCTGGTTATTAGCTTCAAATTTAAAAAAAATGGTACTTATATTTATCCCAAGGAAATAAAGAATGGCTTCTAGCCAACCTGAGCCAAGTGGTCTCTCATTGTCAGTGCCATAAACATTATGGCAGCTGCAAATATTTCCGGTTCGCTGAACCTTCACCTCCAGACTAATCGAGTATGTTAAACATTCGGTTATTTTTATTTTATATTCAATGCCACAATTATTTATCCACTTCCTTGAGATTTACCAGATTTTTTTTTGATAGAGGAACGTTTTTTCTGTCCTCAAAGTCGTTGGAGAGAGTGGGTTTTAACTACAGAATATAAATTACAGTTCAGGAGACCATAACGTCCTTGTTTCTTTTAGCCGCTTTTTATACTTTGAAGTAGTTTCTACGTAATTGAAAAACTTTATATTGACAGTATAAAGGCTTTATATTGTTATTTTGTGGCATAGCTTTTGATAAATAAGGAACAAAAATTGAAATCTTTGTAAGAAAATTGTAAGATTTATATTGTTCGCTGTTAAGTTTTTATATTTAAATGGTGACATTTGCAATTCTTGAATTGTAAAAAATTATTCAAAATATACAATTATTTAATTTTAAATTGTTCAATTGGGAACGTTTCAGTGAAAAAATTATTCCATTTTAAGGTTTCGTTATCGAAAATTTCTTATTTTCTTCCAATATTCGACCCCAGTAATTTTCAGTAATTTGTTATATTCTAGACTATTGTATATTGGTTTCAGAAATCATCTTTTTGGGGGAAAAATTTAATTATTTTATAGAAAATTCAACAATTTTGTTGCAAAGTAATTCTTTTTGGTTTCAAATTCAACTGTTTTGAAAACACGTCATTAGGGTTGAAAATTACACTTGAAAATTGATGTTTTTTGGTTGAGGATTCAACCTTCTTGTTAAAAATTCGTTTTTTTTTGTTTGTTGAAAACAATAAAAATCTTTTTGGTTGAAATACCAACTATTAAATTTTTCGTTGATGAAATTCAGCTTCTTTGGATTAAAATTCAACTAATTGGTTAAAAGATGAACTGCTTTGTTAAAAATTCATTTTTTTGTTGAATATTTATCTATTTGGTTGAAGATTTGGCTATTGTTTAAAAATTGGTTTCTTTAGTTGAATTTTTTTTCACTATAAATTTAATTATTCCGTTTTTGGTAGAAAATTGATATTTTTAAGTGAAAATTTACATTTTAAAGTGAAAATTGCTCTTTTCTTATAAAAATTTTTTCTTTCTTAGTTGAAAATTGAACTATTTGGTTAAATATTTAAATTTTTGGTTGAAAATTGATGCATTTTATTAAAAATGTATCTTTTTTGTAAAAAACTAATCTTCTAGGTTGAAAATTAATTATTTTGTTGAAAATTCGTCGTTTTGGTTAAATTCGACTGTCTTTGAGTTAAAATTAATATCTATTTTTTCTAGTGAAATATCAGCTATGACACTTTTCCTTGAAAATTCATATTTTTGGCTGAAAATTCACATTTTTGGCTGAAAATTCACCTACTTGGTTAAAAGTTAAACTCCTTTTTTCAAAATTAATTTTATGTGTTGTAGAGAATTCGCATTTTAGTTGATAATTTTAATTATTTGGTTGAATATTTGACTTTTTTTGTTGTTGAAAATTCAATTCTTTTGTTGATAATTAATTTTAACGTTGCAAATTTAACTATTCCATTTTTGATTGAAAATTGATATTTCAAAGTGACATTTTTTCTTTTCTAGTTGAAAAATTAATTATTTTGTTAAAAATTCATATAGTTATTTTGAAAATTTATCTTTGTGGTGAAAAATTAATCTATTATTGTTGAGGATTAAACAATTTCGTAGAAAATTAAATTTTTTAGGTTGAATTTAATTGTGTGAAAATTTATCTTTTAATTTGAAACTTCAAATATTTTGATGAAAATCCGCTTTTTTTGTTAAAAATTAATTTTTTGAATTGAAAGTGTAATCATTTCATTTTTGGTTAAAAAATCGATATTTTTAAGTAAAAATGGTTCTTTTTTCGTTAAAAAACTAACTATTCTTTTGAAAATTCATATATTTTGTTGAAAATTTGTCTTTTTGGTAAAAAACTAATCTGTTATGGTTGAGGATTAAACTATTTTGTAGAAAATTAACTTTTTTTGTTGAATTCAACTAATTTTTATTTAAAATTAGAATCTTTTTTTGGTTGAAATATCAACTGTTACATTTTTCGTTGAGAATACACATTTTTTGTTGAAAATTGAACTGCTTTGTTAAAAATTTATTTTTTTTTTTTGCTTGAAGATTCATCTATTGAATCGAAAATTATTTTTGTTGACTGAAAATTTTACTATGCTATTTTTGGTCGAAAATTGTTTTTTTTTTTTTTAGTTGAAACTTCAATGGTTTGGATGAAAACTAAGCTCTTTGGTTGAAAATTCTTTTTTGTTTTTGTTTGAAAATTAATTTTGCATATTGAAAGTGAAACCATTCCATTTTTTGTTTAAAAATGGATATTTTAAAGTGAAAATGATTCTTTTTCAGTTGAAAAATTATCTTTTTTTGAAAAATCATATAATTTGTTGAAATTTTTTTTTTTTTTGTTGTAAAAGAATAATCTCTTTTGGTTAAGGATTAAAATATTTTGTAGAAAATTAACTTTTTTGTTGAATTCAACTGTTAAATTTTTCGCTAAGAATACACATTTTTTTGTTGAAAATTCAACTACTTGGTTAAACTACTTTGTTAAAAATTAGTTTTTTGTCTGAAGATTCATCTATTTCATTAGAAATTATTTTTGTTGACTAAAAATTTAACTATGCCATTTTTTATTGCAAATTTATCTCTTTATTTCAATCTTCAAATATTTGTTTGAAAAATAAGCTCTTTGCTTGAAACTTAAGTTTTTTTTGTGGTTGAAAACTAATTTTGTAAACTGAAAATTCATGCATTTTGTTGCAAGTTCGTCTTTTTTGGTAGGAAATTAATCTGCTTGGTTGAAAATTCATCTTTTTAGGTTAAAAATTCAACTATTCTTTGAAAATTCATGTTTTTTCGTTGAAAAACTAACTATTCTTTTGAAAATTCATATATTTTGTTGAAAATTGGTCTGTAGTAAAGAACTAATCTGTTCTGGTTGAGGATTAAACTATTTTGTAGAAAATGAACTTTTCTTCTTGAATTCAACTGTTTTTTATATAATATTTTTTTTGGTTGAAATATCAACTGTTACATTTTTCCTTGAGAATACACATTTTTTGTTGAAAATAGAACTGCTTTGTTCAAAATTTATTTTTTTGCTTGAAGATTCATCTATTTAATCGAAAATAATTTTTGTTGACTGAAAATTTTACTATGCTATTTTTTGTTTGAAAATTGATCTTTTTAGTTGAAACTTCAAATTTTTTGTTTGAAAATTAATTTTGCATATTGAAAGTAAAACCATTCCATTTTTTGTTTAAAAATTGATATTTTTAAGTAAATAATGATTCTTTTTTAGTTGAAAAATTAACTATTAAACTATTTTGTAGAAAATTAACTATTTTTATTGAATTCAACTGTTTTTTTTTTCAAATTAAAATCT
>CAKNXH010081892.1:0-20909 GCA_932178445.1 Andricus quercusramuli
GGGAGTTTCATTATTCGGAAATTTTATTATTCTAGAATTTTATTATTTTAGAATTTTATTATTCGGGAATTTTATTATTTAGGAATTTTATTATTCGGGAGTTTCATTATTCGGAAATTTTATTATTCCAGAATTTTATTAATCGGGAATGTTCAAATTCGGGAATTTTACAGTGTAGGAAATGTTATTTTTCGGAATTTTTCAATTCTCCCTTTTATTATTCGGAAATTTTATTATTCAAGAATTTTATTTTTCGGGAAGTTTCGAATTCGGGAATTTTATTATTCGGAAATTTTATTATTCTACAATTTTATTATTCTACAATTTTACTATTCTAGAATTTTACTATTCTAGAATTTTATTATTCGGGAATTTTCCGATAAGGGAATTTCATTATTCGGAAATTTTATTTTTCGAGATTTTTCAATCAGCCCTTTAATTATTCTGGAATTTTATTATTCGGAAATTTCATTATTCTAGAATTTTATTATTTTAGAATTTTATTATTCTATAATTTCATTAATCGGGAATTTCATTATTCGGGAATTTTATTATTTAGAAATTTTATTATTCTATAATTTTATTATTCGGGAATGTTCAAATTCGGGAATTTTATTATTTAGAAATTTTATTATTCTAGAATTTTATTATTCGGGAGTTTCATTATTCGGAAATTTTATTATTCTAGAATTTTATTATTCGGGAATGTTCAAATTCGGGAATTTTATTATTTAGAAATTTTATTATTCTAGAATTTTATTATTCTGGAGTTTCATTATTCGGAAATTTTATTATTCTAGAATTTTATTATTCGGGAATGTTCCAATTCGGGAATTTTTCAGTGTCGGCAATGTTATTTTTCGGAATTTTTCAATTGTCCCTTTTATTATTCAAGAATTTTATTTTTCGGGAATTTTATTAATCGGAAATTCTATTATTCTAGAATTTTATTATTTTAGAATTTTATTATTCGGGAATTTTAAAATACGGGAATTTTATTATTCGGGAATTTCATTATTAGGAAATTTTATTATTCCAGTATTATATTCTTCAGGAATTTTCAAATTCGGGAATTTTTGCAGTGTCGGAAATTTTATTTTTCGGGATTTTTCAATTGTCCCTTTTATTATTCGGAAATTTTATTATTTGAGAATTTTATTTTTCGGGAATTTCCCAATTTCCTAATTTTCAATATTGAGCAACTTCAATTTGAAAATTTGATAATAAGGGGAAAATTTCAAATTCTTTTCAGTGAATTTATTTAAATAATTTTGGAACATTCTTTAATGTATGCAACACTTGAAGCCATAGAAATTAAAAATTTCACTTTTCATATTTACTAAAATTATTAAATATTTTATAGCAATAATTAATATAAATGAAATTAGGGTTCATTTCCAATTTTCTTTTTATGAATGAATATAAGAAAATGAATGAATGCAAGGCGCATGCGCGCTTGGTTTTATGAATCGACCTGGAGTACGCAATCGTATTTTTAGTTGGATTTACGTTGTATAGAGGGCAGCAGTTTCCGTAGCAACCAACATGGAAACCGAATATGTTACTATGCAAACATTGCACCACATTAAATTTTTAGCCTCCCCAACTGACTGTCAAAAAAACAGTTCATATTTTCTTGTTATTTGGAAATTTGGAACTTAAATACGAAGAAAAATGGTAATTATTCTCCTATAACATTTCCCATTTCGTAGATAAACAATGTTTTGACGTGTAAACATAACCTTTCAAAGCAGAAATTAGATTATTTTTCGTAAATGTTTTCACTTTTTGATTTTTGTATATTCTTTTACAATCATTAATTCTCTTACCTTTTTGAGTAGCGAAAAAGGGTTAATTCAGTGAGAAATAAGATTTTCAAAGACGTCTTTTAACATTTTTGAAACGTTTAAATGATGACAGGATTTTGTCATTCTAGAAACTAGCAATGTGTCGTTGAAAGTTTCAATCGGAAACTTTCATCTTTCACTTTGAAAGTTTCAAAACAGGACATTTTTGATCAATGAAATTTTGAGGAAACTTATGAAAAATGTAAAAATTCAAATTTTTTAGTAAATTTTGTACTTTTTAGCAGGGAAAAAGGAGATATTAACAATAACATCATTAATAGTTTTTATATAAAATGTATAAAAAGGGCTTTCAATTGATTTCTTATGAATCCTGATGAAAATTTCAATTTAGCTCAAATTTAAAAATTTCTTTAATTTCAAAAAGTGTAAATGTTGAAGATTGATCAATTTAGTTGAAAGTTCATCTTATTTGGTAGAAAACTTTTTTTTTTTTGTTAAAAATTTACCCTTTTTGCTAAAAATTCATCATTTTAATTGAAAATTCATATCAACTGGTTGAAAATTCCACAAATTGTTTGAAAAAAATAAAATATCTTTTGGTTAGAAAACTTGAACTATTTACATGGTTGAAAGTTGAACTTAAATGGAAAAATTCATCATTTTAGTTGAAAATTAATAATTTTAGTTGAAAATTCACCTCTTTGGGTCAAAATGTACATATTTTGTTGAAAATTCATATATAATGATTGAAAATTCCACAATTTGGTTGCAAAATAAACTATTTTGTTGAAAAGTCGCCCTTTTTGGCCGAATTCAACTATTTTTTATTTTAAATTAAAATCTGTTCTAGTTGAAATATCAATTATTACATTTTTCGTTAACAATTCCTTCCTACTTCGTTCAAAAATAATTTTCTTAATTGAAGATTAATAATTTTAGTTGAAAATTCTTCTTTTTTTTTTGTGGAAAATGTATCTCCTGGGTTAGAATTCACACTCTTGGTTGAAAATTAACTTTTATGTTAAAAATTAACCTTTTTAGTTGAAAATTCATCTCTTTGGTTGGAAATGTACTAAAATTTTGTTGAAAATTTAACTATTTTGTTGAAAATTCATATTTAACGATTGAAAGTTCCACAATTTGGTTGCAAAATAAACTATTTTGTTGAAAAGTCCTCCTTTTTGGCTGAATTCAACTATTTTTTATTTTAAATTAAAATCTGTTCTAGTTGAAATATCAACTATTACATTTTTCGTTGGGAATTCCTTCCTACTTCGTTCAAAAATAATTTTCTTAATTGAAGATTAATATTTTTAGTTGAAAATTCTTCTTTTTTGTGAAAAATGTATCTCCTTGGTTAGAATTCACACTCTTGGTTGAAAATTGACTTTTATGTTTAAAATTAACCTTTTTGGTTGAAAATTCATCTTTTTGGTTGAAAATGTACCATTTTTTTGAAGATTAAACGGTTTAAGTAAAAATGTACATATTTTGTTGAAAACTCATATATAATGATTGAAAATTCCACAATTTGGTTGCAAAATAATCTATTTTGTTGAAAAGTCGTCCTTTTTGGCTGAATTCAACTATTTTTCATTTCAAATTAAAATCTGTTCTAGTTGAAATATCAACTATTACATTTTTCGTTAAGAATTCCTTTCTACTTCGTTGAAAAATAATTTTCTCAGTTGAAGATTAATATTTTTAGTTGAAAATTCTTCTTTTTTTGTGGAAAATGTATCTCCGTGGTTAGAATTCACACTCTTGGTTGAAAATTAACTTCCATGATAAAAATTAACCTTTTCAGTTGAAAATTTATCTCCTAGGTTGGAAATGTACTAATTTTGTTGAAAATTTAACGATTTGGTTAGAAAATTTAACTACTTTGTTGAGCATTCACTTTTTTGTTGAAAGTTTGTATTAACTGTTTAAAAATTCCATATATTTCTTGAAAAATAAATTATTTTGTTTAAAAGTCGCCTTTTTTTGGATGAATTCAACCGTTTTTTTTAAATTCTAAATTAAAATATTTTTTCGTTAGAAAACTTCCAAACATTTACATGGTTGAGAATTTATCTACTTTGTTGAAAATTCATTCTTTTGGTTGAAGGTTCATAATTTTAGTGAAAATTTCGTCTTTTTTGGTAGAAAATTAATCGCTATAATTTAAATTTACCCTTTTGTTTTAAAATTAAACTATTTCTGTAGAAAATTTAAGTATTTGGTTGAAAATAAACTGTTTTGTTAAAAACTCATCATTTTAGTTGGAAATTCACCTTTTTGGATAAAAATGTACATATTTTGTTGAAAATGTCACAATTTCGATGAAAAATAAACTATTTTGTTGAAAAGTATCTTTTTTGGATAAATTCAACTACTTTTCATTTTAAATTAAAATCTGTTCTAGTTGAGCTATCAATTATTACACGTCTTGTTGAAAATTCCTTTTTTTTGGTTGAAAATTTAGCTACTTGGTAATAAAAGTTGAACTACTTTCTTGAAAAATAATTTTTTTATTTGAAAATTCTTCTTTTTTAGTAGAAAACTTATCTTCTTGGTTCAAAATTCACCCTTTTGGTTGAAAATTAACTTTTTTGTTAAAAATTAATCTTTCTAGTTGAAAATTCATCTCTTTAGTTGGAAATGTACTTACTATGTTGAAATTTCAAAGATTTTGTTAGAAAATTTAACTCTTTGGTTGAGAATTCACTTTTTAGTTAAAAATTCTTATTAACTGTTCAAGAATTTCACAATTTTATTGAAAAACAAATTATTTTGTTTAAAAGTCGCCTTTTTTGGATGAATTCAACTGTCTTTTTTAAATTTCAAATTAAAATATTTTTTGGTTAGAGAACTTCAACTATTTACATGGTTAAAAAATAAACTACTTTGTTGAAAATTAATTTTTTTGTTTGAAGATTCATAATTTTAGTGAAAATTTCACCTTTTTGGTAGAAAATTAATCGCCCTAATTTAAATTTACCCTTTGGTTTAAAAATTAAACTATTTCTGTGGAAAATTCAAGTATTGGGTTTAAAATAAACTTTTTTGTTAAAAACTCATCATTTTAAACTAAATTAAACTATTTGGTTAAAAGTTGAACTGCATACTTTGTCGAAAATTAATTTTTTTGCTTGAAGATTCATCATCAAGAAAATTAATCTTCTTGGTTAAAAAATTTGCCGTTTCGGTTAAATATTGACAATTTTAGTTGAAAATTCATCTGCTCGTTTGGAAATCAACTTTTGTGTTAAGAAATCATATTTACTGGTTGAAAATTTAACTGTTTCGTAGAAAATTGGCATTTTTAGCTTAAAAATGAATTTTAAATGTTCTTTCTTGTTTTAAATTGAAATATTTTTTGTTCATAATATCAACCTATAGATTCTTCGTTGAGAATTATTCTTTTTTGGTTAGAAAAATTCAACTACTTGGTTAAAATGTAAACTACTTTGTTGGAAAATCTTTTTTTTTTTGGTTTGAGATTCATAATTTCAGTAGAAGATTCGTCTTTTTTGATAGAAAATTAATCGTCTTGGTTTAAATTCATCCTTTTGGTTGAAAATTCAACTATTTGGTTGAAAATTATCTTTTTTGTTAAAATTCATCTTTTTAGTTGAAGATTCATCTCTTTGGTTGGAAACTTATTAATTTGTTGAAAATTCGTCTTTTTGGGTTGAAAATTTAACTGTTTTATAAAAAAAACTCGTCTTTTTGGCTTGAAAATTCAACAATTGAGTTGAAAAATAAACTATTTTATTGAAAAGTCTTCTTTTTTGATGAGTTCAACTGTTTCTCCAAGCAAATTATTCTAAAAATATGTTAAAAATGAAAATTAACAATTTTCACGTTCTTAATTATACTTTTCCAAATTGAACCATTTAAATTTTAATTACAAAATTAAAACTTATGAAAGGGCTTAAATTTGAGATTTATTTATTTTTAAATTAATTTTTCATTGTTTTGAATCTATTTTAGAGACATTTCATTCAAAATTGTTTAATTAAAAATCCTTTAAACTAAAAATTGTGCAACGATTAATTCTTTAGAATTGATATTCTACGATTTCGAAGAATTTAAAAAAAACAGACAGTTTTGTACGTTTAAAATTGAAACTAAGCAATTCAGAATAATTAAATCTAAAATAAGTCAATCTAAAATTAACTAAAATTGAAAACCAAACAATCTAGAATATTTAAATCCTAAATTATTCAATTTAAAACGGACCTTGATAGCTTTAAATATAAAATTTTATAATTTAAAAATATATAATAGCGAAATTGTCCTGATAGTTCAATTATTACATTTAAATGATTATAGTCAAAGTTTAATTATTCTAAAAACTTGAAAAATTATATGCTTTCTAATTGGAAACTTTCAAAATAAATGAATTAAAACTTGTAGCGTTAAAAATTAGACATGTCTAAACTTCGTTTGAAAATTGAAAATTAGGGTCTTGAAACTTATTCGATAAAAATAATTAATTTTCAAATTTGTATCACGATTCTTAAAATTCAATAATTTTAATTTGGAAACTTAATAACGTGAAAATCTTGAGACAAAAAATACGCGAAAAACGAGCAGAAATATAGGAGCTTCAATGTGGACAAAGTGAAATAATGAATTGGAAAATTATTATTAATTAATTAAACAACAAAATTACTAATCAATACTTCAAAACTATTTGTATGGACTGCTTCTATCGTCAACCATTTTTTGTTTTGTATACAATTTCTTATAGTATTTTAGAATTTAATTGATGCCAATGACTGATTATGTTTCAAATTATAAAATTAATAAGAATTATGTATTATTCAATATTTATAAAAAATTTCAATATAAAGTTTATAAGAATGTAAAAATAAGGAATTAATTACGAAAGAGTTTAATAATAAGAAAGGAGGATCGATTTGTTTTGACCTGTTGGTGCAATATAAAGCTGCGCTAAATAAAATACACCTAACATGCCTCTTAAAATATGTCTCAATTTTATATCGTTTTTTAAAAAAGTAAAAAGAAAATTCTTATTTTTTATTTAAACTTCTCATTATTAGTTTAAATTATTAATTGATTTAAAAATTCAGAATTAATATCAAATTAAAATACAAGAAAGCTAGAATGATTAATTAAAGGTAGTTTCATAAATTGGGCTTTAAGCGGTAGAAAATAATGTAATTCAATAATTATAATAATTATTACAGGGTTTATTAGCGATTCTTCGAAAACTTCGATCCAATCCAGACAAGGAATTAAGATTGCTTCTTTTGGGACTAGACAATGCAGGAAAGACAACAATTTTGAAAAAATTGGCTAGTGAAGACATTACACAGGTAAATTTCAGTCGATTACATGGGATAAATTAAAAATTAGCTTTCAGGGGTGAAAATTGAACTATTTGGTCAAATATTACCTTTTTTGATTGAAAATTCACATTTTCGGTTGGAAAATTCAATTGTTTTGTAGAAAATTTATCTTTTTGGGCATGCAAATTCCACGTTTTGAATCATTTTTTTGCTTTATTGACTGAAATACTTTCTCGGCTGAAAATTCTTATATTTGATTTGAAAATTCATCTGCTGTCGTAGAAATTGCATCTTTTTTTGGCTAAAAATTTTACTGCTGAAATATCAACTATTACATTCTTCGTTGAAAATTGATATTTTTTGGTTGAAAATTCACATACTTTGTTGAAATTTAATTCGGTAGTTAAAAAATTTAACTATTTTGTAAAACATTCGTTTTTAGTTTGGTTAAAAATAAATTTTTTAACTGAAAATATATAACTTTGACTTTGGTTGAAAATTGATCTTTTTTAATTGAAAATGTATGTATTTTGTTGAAAATTCTTATTTTTTGGTAGAAAATTAATCTTTATAGTTGAAAATTCATCTTTTTTTTAGAAAATTCAATGATTTGGTTCAAAATGCATTTATTTAAATTGAAGATTCATGATTATCATATTTAAAAATTCATATATTTTGTTGGAAATAATTTTCTTTGGTTAAAAATTTAACTATTCTCATGAAAACTCGTTTTTTTTGTTGAAAATTAATTTTTTCAATTGAAATTTATCTACTCCGTGTTTGGTTAAAAATATATCTTCAATTGAAAATGCATGCACTTTGTTGAAAATTTGTCTGTTATGGTAGAAAATTAATCTTCATGGTGTAAAATTCATATTTTTGGTCATAATTTACTTCTTTGGTTAAAAATTTAATTAGATTGTTGAAAATTCTTGTTCTTTTGGTTGAAATTTAATTTTTTGTAATAAAAATTTAACTATTCTGTCTGTGAATGAAAATTTATCTTCTTTCCTTCATCTTATTTTATAACTTTAATTTATCTTCCGTTGAAAATTCATTTTTTGTGATAGAAATGTAATCTCATTAGCTAAAATTGAACCTCTTTTGTTCAAAATTAATTTTGTTGGTTAAAAACTTAACTAATCTTTTGAAAATTCGTTTTTTATGGTTAAAAATAATTTTTTTCCAAACTGTAAATATAACTATTCTATTTTGAGTTGAGAATTTATCTTTTTCTGTTGAAAATTCGTGTATTTCGATCAAAATATTTTCTTTGATTAAAAATGTAACTATTTTGTTAAAAAATCGTTTTTAAACTGAAAATATAACTATTCTATTTTGGATTGTAGATTGATTTTTTTTTAGTTGAAAATATATGTATCAACAAAATCTTTTGTTTTTTGGTTTGAAATTAATTAGTTTCATTGAAAATTCAACTATTACATTTTTGGCGGAAAATTTCTTAAAAATTCGTATTTTCAAGTTTAATTTGACTGGTTTTGATTCAAAATAAAATTATGTTTCGGTGGAAATATCAACTATTACAATTTTTGTTGAGAATTCATTTATTTTATCGAAGATGTACAAAATTTCACTATTTTGTTAAAAATTCTTCATTTCCTTGTTGAATATTAATTATTTCACTTGGAAATTTAATTCTTCTATTGTGGGTTCAAAAATTAATTTCTTTGGTTGAAAATTTAACTATTTTATTTTTTATTGTGAATTTATGTTTTTCTGTTGAAAAATTTTTGTTGGTAGAAAATTGCTCAAACATAACTTTTTCGTTTGAAGATTCATCATTTTAGTTAGAAGTTGATTCTTTTGGTTAAAAATGGACCTATTTCGTATAAAATTTATTTTTTTTAAATAATTTTTTAGCTCAAAATGTAACTTATGTTTTTTTGCTTGAAAATTTATCTTTTCAGATAAAAATTCATGTATTTTGTTAAAAATTTATCTTTTTGGTTGAAACTGTAATTATTTGGATAAAAATTAGTTTTCTTTATTGAAGATAATTTTTTCACTAAAAATTTAACTCAACTTTTTTGCAGGAAATTTGTCTTTTTGTTTTGAAAATTCAACATTTTGAATTCGATTTTTTTTCTTTATTGACTGAAAAAATTTTTTTTATTAAAAATTCCTCCTTTTAAATTAATTTTCAAGTAAATAGTTGAATTTTGAGGCCAAGAAGATAAATTTTGAACCAAAAATGGAAGAATTAAATTTTCAATTAAAAACATTAATTTTCAAAAAAAGAGGTGTTCAACAAAATAGTTGAATTTTTAACTAATGTAAATAATAATAAGTGAAAAAATAAATGTATTCTTAACAAAAAGTGTAGCAGTTGATATTAACAAAAAATTTTTTTTTTTTAATCGTAAATAGTCAAATTAAACTAAAAAAATCGGATTATCAAGAAAGTAATTAAATTCCCAACCATTATAAAATTCTGTTTCACTATTGTGACAAAAAGTGTTTGAAATAAATTTAGAAACTTTATTCGGATTAATATTCTTGCTCTCCTGGATCTTAGGTTGTTATTTATACCTAAAAGAAAAATTTAGAACGGTCAGGGAACGTGAAAAATTGTTCAAGGAAAAATGAGGGAAAGTCAGGGTATTTCGAATAGGTGAATAACTGTGAAGCCAGGCATAATTAATATTGTTTATTAAATTTTTTTTAAAATATACTTCAGGTTACACCAACCCAGGGTTTTAATATAAAAAGCGTACAAAGTGAAGGTTTCAAACTGAACGTTTGGGACATTGGAGGAGCTCGGAAAATCAGGCCCTACTGGCGAAACTATTTTGAAAACACAGATGTCCTGGTAATGCAATTTTCCTTCGAAATTTATTTCCAACTTTTTTATTAAAAACCTGTTTCTCATGAAATTTTTCTCACTGCAGATATACGTGGTTGACAGTGCGGATATAAAGAGGCTGGAAGAAACAGGACAAGAGCTTTCCGAGCTTTTATTGGAAGATAAACTGCGTAATGTTCCTTTGTTGGTTTATGCTAATAAACAAGATATTGGCCAGGCTGTTACGGCAGCTGAAATTGCCGAGGGCTTGGGATTACATAATATTAAAGACCGTGATTGGCAGATACAATCTTGCATCGCAACCGAGGGGAAAGGAGTTAAGGTACCTATTTAAACTGAAAAGCTACGTTATCACCCTTTTATTTTTCCCTCCCTGGTTTAAAAAATTTTCACAAAAAAGTACAGCATTTCTACAACTGTAATTTTATGTTAAAATCTGTACTTTGTACAAAAATGTAGAAAATTTAACAATAAAATACAGTTAAATATGAATAGATAATTTTTCTCTTGTATTTTCTGGAAGAAAAGTAAAAAAATTAACAATAAAGTATCAATTTCTACAATTCAAATATTTTTATAACTTTTTTATAATATATTCTTTTTTACTTTGTTGTAAAAATCTATAAGGTATTACAGAAAACTGCAAGATTTCATATTTTTTTAATTACAAAAAAATATAAGTTTTTACAAACAATACTTGTAGAATCCGTATCAGCGTTCGATATATAAGTTTCTCCAAGAAACTACAATTTAACAAAATAATACACTTTTACCAAGTGAATCTGTTCAAAATTAAGCAAGTTACAGATTTTAACGTTAAAAATAGAAATTTTTCAATTTGAAAGCCTCAGTACTAAATAAATGTAAACGTTCGATTGAAACTTTATAAACTATTATCAATTTTAAAATAATTTTAAATTAATATATTCATAATTAAATGCTCTTATTCAATTCCAAATCATATTCAAATATTTTTTCAATCTAAAATATTACATTTTTAACCATTTAATTTGAAATTTTTAAATTAAGGATGACATTTTTTTGAATATTCATTAATTTTTCACTTTCTCATTCAAAATGAGCAATTATGAAGCAAATATTAAAAACTAAAGAATTTCAAACTGAATTATTCAAAAAAAAGCCTTGAATCTTTAATATTTCAGTGTGTTAAATTTCAACTTTGAACGTTAAAGTTTTGATTTTTCCATTTAACAAATTTGCAATAAATGTAAGTGAAATTAATGAATTTCGATGCATAAATAACAATTGAAATATTCTCAATTTAGAAAAACTTTGAGTTAGTTTAAGAGATATTTACAAGCTTTGAGAAAATCAAAACTTAATTTAAAACTGGAAAATATTTAAAAAAATAAATGTAGATTCTGAAGGTTACGAAATAAAATCTTGAAGCTTTTCAAGGATCTTTAAAGTTTTTAAGAAAATAAACAAAATTCTTAAGTTTGCTGGAAAAATGTAAAATGTTTTTTTATTTTGAAAAATTAATTTTAAGACAATATTTAAAAAGATTTAAAACTTTTTGATTAATAAATTACAATTGAAAATTTATCAATTTGGAAAATAATCGAGCAAGTTCAAAATATATTTAGAAGTTTTAAAAAGATTCCAAAATAGTTTAAAACGTGAAAAGATTCCAAACCATTTAATACACAATGTAGATTTTTGAAGATTTCAAACACAAAAGTTATAAGCTTTTTAAGCAATTCAATAGATTTTGAATGAATAAAAAATGTGTATCAAAGTTCCTAGAAATACTAACAATAATCTTTTTAAATTAATTTGACTATTTGATTACATTTTCAAGATTTTCGCTAATCGCGAATAACGACTGAATATCCTTTTTTTAGTTCCAAATTCAACTACTTAGTTAAAAGTGGAACTACTTTGTTAAAAAATAATTTTTTCGGTCGATAATTCATAATTTTTGTTGAAAAATCCTCTTTTTTGTGTTCAAAATTCAACTATTGGGTTACCTTTCATTTTTGGTTGAAAATTCAACTATTAGCTTGAAAATTCCATTAAAATTTAAAATATTTCGTTGAAAATGCATGTATTTTGTTAAAAATGAATCTTTTTTGATAGACAATTAATCTTTTTGATTGAAAATTTATTTCATGGTTTGTAACTTATTTTTTTATTGAAAATTAATTTTTTAATTTGAAAATGTGAATTTTTATCGATTTTTTATAGAAATTCAATTTTTTTGGCAGAAAATTCATATCTTTAGTTGAAAATTTATCTTTTTCAGTCAACAAATCATCTATTTTATTAAAAATTTGTCTTTTTTGGTAGAAAATTAACCGTTTTGGTTAAAAATGTATGTATTTTGTTAAAAATTATACTTTTTTTGTAGAAAGTTAGTATTTTTAATTGAAACTTCATTTCTTTGTTTGCAAATAATTTTTTTTTACTGAAAATTAATTTTTTCAACTAAAAATGAACTATTCCATTTTTTGTCGAATTTTTAAAAGTAAATATTCAACTATTTTGGTTCAAACTTCATCTATTTGCTAAAAATTTAACTATTTCGTTGAAAGTTTATTTAATTTGTTTAAAAACGTATTTCTCTAACCTAAAATTAAACTAATAATTTTTTTTCAAAAATTTATCTTTTTTAGTGGAAAATTAATCTATTTTGTTGAAAAAATATATTTTTTTTGTAGAAAATTCATCATCTTGGTTAAATATTCAACTATTTGGCTACAAATTGATTTTTTTGTTAAAATTTCATTTCCTTGGTTGAAAATCTAACAAATATAATTAAAAATTCTTTTTTGTGTTGAAATTTTTTTTTACTAAAAATGTAGCTATTCCTTTTTTGTTATAACTGATCTTTTTCAGTTGAAAATTCACCCTTTTTTGTTGATAAATTTGTCTATTTTAGTCATAAATTTAATTATTTCAGTAAAAAATGCATAATAATTTTTGTGTTGTAAATTCAACTTCACAAAAACGACTTTATGTCTTAAAAATTCAACATTTTGGATGAGACTTTTTTGTTTATTAATTAAAAAATCTTTCTTGGTTTAAAATTCAACTCTTTGGTTGAAAATTCGTACTTTTTAGTTCAATTTAACAGTTTTGTATTGAAAATTGAAATATTTTTTGTGGAAATATCAACTATTGCACTTTTTGTTGAGAATTATTTTTTTTATCACAGATTTATCCATTTTTTTGAAAATGCAACTATTTTGTTGAAAAATTTCTCTTTATTTGTTGCGAATTAATTATTTCCACTATAAATGTAATAATAAACTGTAAATATCTTTTTTTATAAAAAAATGGATTTTTTTTTTGTGGATTCGAACAAATTTTCGGGCGTTATTCATAAAAATTCGAAAAAAATTTTCCAATGCATTTTTGGACCACCCAGTGACCTTGGAAACCTGGAATTCTCATTGAATTTTTATAACCTTGAAAACCTGGAAATCTCCTTACATTTTTCACTAGAACTTTGAATTAAATGTTTTTCTTTTCTTTTAAAAAATTTTATTGAAATGCGAAAAGTAATTTAAATCTTTTAGTCTATTATGAAAGAAACATCTCGTTTAGAAGGAAATCTTGCTATTCAAAAGTTTTTTATTTATCAAGATTTACACAGATTAAAAATATTTCAATGATTTTAAATGAATACAAAAGATTTCAGAAAGATTTCTCGAAGATTTCAAAAATTTCACAACAATTTCATACAGATTTTAAAAGAATAGAACAATTCCAAATATTTCAAAAAGGGTACAGTTCGCCAGATTTCAAATATTTTAAAAATTTCTGAAGATTTTTCACAGATTAAAAATATTTTAATGATTTTAAATTAATACAAAAGATTTCAGAAAGATTTCACGAAGATTTCAAAGATTTCAAAAAATTTTCATACAGATTTTAAAACAATAGTAAAATTCCAAAGATTTCAAAAAGATTACAGTTCGCCAGATTTCAAATATTTTAAAACTTCCTGAAGATTTCAAAGATTTTTATGAAATTTTTTGAAATTTTCCAAAATAACTTGAAATCTTTAAAATCTTTCGAAATTAGTTGAATTCCTGGACAGTAAAAAAATTAATGTTAAAAGTTCTACAAAAATGTTTAGAACAAAATCTTTTGAAATGCTTTGGAATCTCTTAAAATAACTTAAAATCTATAAAATCCTTCGTTTGTCGAATTCTTTCATATACATTGAAACTGTTGAAATCCATAGAAATTCCTTGAAATAAAATTCAATTTGGTTTATTTAACGTTCTCTAGGAATTCGTTCAAATCACTTCAAATCGTAAAAATCCTTTAAAATAAGTAGAAATCATTTGAAATTCCTTGGATATAAATTCAATTTAAATTATGTTAAAAATTTATTTATTTTCTTGAAATTTCCTCTTTTTGATTAGAAAATTAATCTTCTTTGTTAAAAATTCATCTTTTAGGTTCAGGATTTAACTCTGTTATCAGGAATGTGTCTTTTTTAGCTGAATTCAACTGGTTGAAAATTCGTTTTTTTGTTGTTGTTGAAAATTTAACTATTCAATTTTTGGAGGATCACTTATATTCTTTAGTTGCAAATACAACTATCTGGTAAAAAATTTAATTAATTTGTTTAAAATTTAATTATTTTTTTGAAGATTCAACTATTTTTTTGAAGTGATCTTTTTCGATCGAAAATTCAACTTTTTTGTTAAACATTCGTTTTTTTTTGTAGAAAATTCATCTTCGTGGTTGAATACTCATCATCTTGGTGAAACATTTACATTTTATTGTTGAAAATGAAACTTTTTGCGTCTGTTAAAAAATTCGCCTTTCTGGCTTCAAAATATTAAGTTGAAAATGCAACTGTTTTTGGTTAAATATTAATCTTGTTAGGTTGAAAAATCAACTATTTGGTTGAAAATTTAACTGTTTTGTTGAAAATGTAATTATTTTGATAAAGTCATCTTTTTTGGTTTATCTTTGAAGGTTGAAAATTCAATTATTTGGTTCAAAAATCAAATATTTTGTCAAAAATTGAATTGTTTTTATAAAGTTATATTTTTTTAAAGAAAGTTTAACTGTTTTCTTGAAAATTCATCCTTCTGGATTAAAAATTCATCGTATATGGTTGAAAATAATTTTTTTTTTGGAAATTCAACTATTTGGTTAAAAATCAAATTATTTTGTTAAAAAATTAATTATTTTATTGAAGATTTAACTATTTTGTTAAAGACATCTTTGTTGCTCGAAAATTTTATTGTTTTTTTGAACATTCCTATTTTTGTATAGAAAATTCATCTTACATTGTAAAAAATTTACCTTTTTTCATTAAAACTGAATTTTTTTTTGAATGAAAGTTTTTGTGTCTTCTGAAAAATCCGTCTTTTTTACTTAAAAAGTCAATTACTTAGTTGAAAATTGGATTAAAATTCATGTTTTTAGGTTGGAAATCCAAATGTTTTGTCAAAAATTAAATTATTTTAATAAGGTTACATTTTTGGAAGACAATTCAACAGTTTTTTTTAATTCGTTTTTCTGAATCGAAAATTCATCTTACTTGGTTGAGAATCTTTTTTGGTTGGAAATTCAATTATTTCGTTGAAAATGTACTATATCTCAAAATATTAGGATTTGTAAGCCTTTAAATTCAATATAGATTTTACATTAGTTTTATTTAAAAGAATTTATTTCGCTATTTTCCTGAAAAATCACCCTATTTTAAATATACGTAATATTTGAAATTTTAATAATAAATTATTAATTAATAATGTATGGATAAATATTTTTTCAGGAGGGTCTAGAGTGGGCGTGCAGAAGTATCAAAAAGAAATAATCCAAAGAAGAGGAATGAAGCTAGGATTTGTTTGCAGTATGAAAAATGAATCACGAATACTTTCGCGTACATACACTTTATTTGGTTTTACCTAATATGTACAAGGATTGCTATGATTATTATCTATATTTATATTTATATTCCGCGTCGCGTTGAGCCGATCTAGTCGTTTGACTTCCGTCCATAATAATTAATTTATAATTTCTTTTATCAGACTTTATTAAAGCGTAGAGGTAACCTTCCTACAGTGGATAATTCCACCCACAGTGAATAATCGTTATTTAAAAATACTAATGCACGTAAAATAATTAATTTTATTTATTCAAAAGTTAAGACACTATACGTGCTAATAAATCTAAATTAAAACTATTAATTTTCATTTTATTTGTGTTCTTAATTAATGATTATCCAGTGTAGGATCCATTATCCACTGTAGGAAGGTACCCCCTATGTCGTTTTTACCGCGTACATTGACGAGTGCCCACGAGATTTGTGCCTTCTATTTTTTTTAATTGTAAAAATGGGGCTTTTCCTCAAATTTTAAGATAGGCGAGTGCAAAAACACATAAAAGCACCATGAAGAAAATCGTCATGACAGCGAATTCAACATGTACCTTTTAAAGTCCGTATTAAAGATATAAATACTATGAATACAAAACAGGCCTTAAGTCGTAGACTATATGAAAACGTACATCGTTTTTTTCTCCTCGTTTAACGTCCTTAGAATCGAAGACGGTTTAGAAAATCGGGTCTCGATTTTTTGTATTTATTATTTAATTATTGTCTTTGCCAAGGAAGAACTTTAAACTAGCTTAGGGTCTAAAGAATCGAGGTAAAATCGAGGATTCATCTGTGCTCGCGATTATTTGGTCTTGAACATGAATGATCGATGCTCAATAACTGGCAGTCTCTTTCAAAATTCATACAGACTTGAACCTCATTAAAGCTCGCTGTGGGAGTACTCTGTAGTCACTCTGAGTTCCTCTTCGTGAAAAGCTGAACAGTCGACTGGATACTTTTCCTGAAATTATATTTAAAAAAATAGATTTTCACTCATATAATAAGAAATTTGATTTCTAATGTTAAGTTTTGGCCGGTTGAAAACTTTTTTAGGGAGAAAAAAATCTATCTTAGCCGAGATTTGAACCAGGAACGTCACTATTCATAAGGAGCGTTTACGCGGTGGTGTAGTGGATTAACGTTCCACTCATGAATAGTGGCGTTCCCGGTTAAAATCCGGGCCGAGGTAGATGTTTTCTCTTTTCTTCAAGAAAATTATTGGACTAGTAAACTGCAAAAATTTAAGATAAGAAGTTAATTTTCCCGGTCGACAAAATAACATACATATTTTATCATAACAAATTTAGACCTTCAATTTCAAATCATTTACAGAATTTGGAAGATTTCATCTAGAATTGTTCATTCTTGTTATCTTCCTAATTTAAATATCGCTTAATTTAAAATAGATTTTTGAGTTTCAATCAAAAATTTCCAGGGTTGCTACAGAACCTGGAAAATCTAGAAATGTCCTGGAATTTTAAAAAAGAGCCTGACAAATTTTTATTGATATTTCTTTTTGAAGTTCCATTAATTAATTGAATACTTTTCTGCTTATTTGGTAAATTCAGATTGATCGTAAAAAAGTTCTGTTTTTGTAATGAAATAATAGTCGGAAAGCCTTTAAAAATTGGAATTTATTAGTAATTTTATGTTCAGTACCGATATAAGCGATCGAAAAATCTATTTTTTAAGTTGTTGATAAAGTACAACATTTTTTTATAATATTAGCATAATTTTTTTTTCATCATAACATGAAAATTGACGAAAATATGATAAATAATGATTTAAAAAAATATATTTTTAAGTATTTACATATTTTTGAAATTTTGTTACTTCTTTTAACCGAGTTTGAACCGTAGCCTGAATCTAGGGACACAATTCAAAAAATATCTTATAACTCCTTGGTTGAAGATTCATTGGTGGTTAAAAATTTAACTATTTTGCGAAAAATTGGTTTCGTTTTTGTTTGAAAATTAATTTATATAACAGAAAATTTTTCTATAATATTTTTTGTGGAAAATTTATCTTTTTTAGCTAAAAATTTAAGTATTCGTTTGAAAAATCCTGTATTTTATTGATAATAATTCATCTAATTTGTGTAAAATTAATCTTTTTGGTAAAAATCGACTTGTCTGTTCAAAGTTGAAGAATTGGAAATTCGTTTTCTTTTTGGTTGAGAATTAATTTTTTTAAACCAAAAACGTAAATATATCCATTTCAAGTTGAAAAGTAATTTTTTAAATTGAAAACTGATCTTTTCCGATGAAAAATTTATGAATTTTGTTGAAAATTCGTCTTTTTTGGTAGAAAATAATTCTTCTCGATTGAAAACCACATGTTTTTGTTAGAAATTCACTTTTTTTAAACTCGACTAATTGGTTTCAAGTAGAAAATTTGGTAGGAAATTAATTGCTTGGTTAAAAATTAACTTTTCTCGCTGAAAATTTTTTTCCTTGTTAAAAATTAATTTTCTATCTGAAAATGTAGCTATTCCATTTTTGGTGGAAAATTAGAGCTGTTGACAATTTATCATTTTAGTTGAAGATTCAACTATTTTTTTTCAATTCATCTCGATTCGTTGAATTCAACTAGTTGAGGATTCGTTTTTTTTTTTTAATTGAAAATTAGGTTTTTGACCGAAAAATTCACTATTTCATTTTTGGTTGTAATTTTATATTTTTTAGTTTTAAATTAAACTATTAGATTGAAAATTCTTGTATTTTATTGGAAATTCGTCTTCCGGTAGAAAATGGGTCTTATTGGTTGAAAATTCAGCTTTGTAGTTTAAAAACTCAGTTATTTGATCAAAAATTCAATTATTTGTCGTAAGTTTGATAATTTTGTTGATTATTCATCTTTATTTTTTTTTTAATTAATCTTCTTGGTAACAGAAGCAACGTTTTGATTAAAAATTCAAAGTTTTGGTTGCATGTTCAATTTTGTTCTTGAAAATTCATTTTTTTCTTGAAGATTTATAATTTTATTTGAAAATTCATCTCTTTGGTAGAAAGTGTAACTTTTTTTTTGAAAAATCGTTTCCTTTTTTTGACTGAGAATTAATTTTTTTTTAACTAAAAATTTAACTTATACATGTACCTATCCTTTTCTGGTTGAAAATTTTTCTTTTATAAGTTGAAGATTCAACTATTTTGTAAAAAATTCATGTATTTTGTTGAAAATTTGTCTATATGGGTTAAAAATCAGTCTGGTTTACTGAAAATGTATCATTTTGGTGGACAATTCAACAATTTGGTAGAAAATCAAGCCGTTTGGATAAAAAAGTATCTAATTATTTGCAAATTAAACCATTTGTTGGAAATTTGTTTCTGTTGTTGTTAAAAATCAATTTCTTCATCCGAAAATGTAGCTATTCCATTTTTGGTTGAATTTTTTTCTTTTATAAGTTAAAGATTCAACTATTTTGTAGAAAATTTGTGAATTCTGTTGAAAATTTGTCAGTCTGGGTTAAAAATTAGTCTTGTTTTCCGAAAATTCATCATTTTATTTGAAATTTCAACTATTTTGGTAAAAATTTGTCTCGTTTCATTGAATTCAACTGGTTGGTAATTCGTTTTATGAAATTGAAAATTAATTTTCTAACTCAAAATTTATTTATTTCATTTTTGGTTGTAAAATTATCTTTTTTCGTTTTAAATTTAACTATTAGATTGAAAATTCTTGTATTTTGTTGAGAATTCGTCTTTCGCTAGAAAATTAATCTTGTTGATTGAAAATTGATCTTTACAGGTTAAAAATTCAGCTATTTGCTTAAATTCATCATTTTTGGCCGAAAATTGAACTGTTTTGTTGAAAATTCGTCATTTTGGATTGGAAATTCATCTTTTATGGTAGAAAAGTCATCCTTATTCATTTTTTGAAAATTTTAAATACCTAAAAAAATATACTGTTAAAAATACTTACATGACAGTTTTTACTTTCTGCAATAGCCCCATAAAGAGTCCAGAAATTAATACCGCCTCTGTTGCTGATGGCCCAGGCGGCTGGGAAACTGGCAAATTTGGTTATTTGACTTCGCATTTGGGACGAATTAGTATCCTCCTCGTCCTTCTGATTAATGGTACAAAAGATGTGATTGGCACATTTTGGTAACTTCGTTGCCCACTTGTAAGCACGATATGCCTGCAAAAAGAAAAATTTATATATATTTCTTGAAAATCGTTTTTCTGATAAGAAAGGGAAGTGAGAGAAATGAGGATGGGGAAGCAGGGGAAATTAATAATTGGGAAGAAGAGAAAATTAGGAATAGGAAAGTAGGGGGAATAAGAGGAGGGTAAGTAGTGGAAGTGAGAGGAAGGAAATGTAAGGAGGGTAAGTAGAGGAAGTGAGAAGAAGGAATAAATGGAGGGTAAGAAATGGAAATGAGAGGAAGGGAATAAGGGATGGGGAAATAGTGGAAGTGGAAGAAGGGTGAGTAGTGGAAGTGAGAGGAAGTGAATAAGGGGTTAGGAAGTAGTAGAAGTGAGAGGAGGCTAATTAGTGGAAGTGACAGGAAGGAAATGTAAGGAGGGTAAGTAGTGGAAGTGAGAGGAAGAAATAAAGGGAGAGTAAGTAGTGGAAGTGAGAGGAAGGAAATGAAAGGAGGGTAAGTTTTGGAAGTCAGAGGAAGGGAATAAGGGGTGGAGAAATAGTGCAAGTGGGAGAAGAGTGAGTAGTGGAAGTGAGAGGAAGGAAATAAAGGGAGGGTAAGTAGTGGAAATCAGAGGAGAGGAATAAGGGGTGGGAAAGTAGTGGAACTGAGAGGAAGGGAATAAGTGGTAGAAAAGTAGTGGAAGTAAGAGGAAGGGAATAAGTGATAGAAAAGTAGTGGAAGTAAGAGGAAGGGAATAAGGAGTGAGAAAGTAGTGGGAGTGAGAGGAGGGTAAGTAGTGGAAGTGAGAGGAAAGAAATAAAGGGAGGGTAAGTAATGGAAGTGAAAGGAAGAGAATAGGGATGGGGAAGTAGTGGAATTGAAAGGAGGGAAACTAGTGGAAGTGAGAGGAAGGAAATGAAGGGATGGTGAGTAGTGGAAGTGAGAGGAAGAGAATAAGAAGTTTGAAAGTTGTGGAAGTGAGAGGAAGGGAATGAAGGGAGGGTGATTAGTGGAAGTG
>CAKNXH010081893.1:0-20765 GCA_932178445.1 Andricus quercusramuli
GGGAGTTTCATTATTCGGAAATTTTATTATTCTAGAATTTTATTATTTTAGAATTTTATTATTCGGGAATTTTATTATTTAGGAATTTTATTATTCGGGAGTTTCATTATTCGGAAATTTTATTATTCCAGAATTTTATTAATCGGGAATGTTCAAATTCGGGAATTTTACAGTGCAGGAAATGTTATTTTTCGGAATTTTTCAATTCTCCCTTTTATTATTCGGAAATTTTATTATTCAAGAATTTTATTTTTCGGGAAGTTTCGAATTCGGGAATTTTATTATTCGGAAATTTTATTATTCTACAATTTTATTATTCTACAATTTTACTATTCTAGAATTTTACTATTCTAGAATTTTATTATTCGGGAATTTTCCGATAAGGGAATTTCATTATTCGGAAATTTTATTTTTCGAGATTTTTCAATCAGCCCTTTAATTATTCTGGAATTTTATTATTCGGAAATTTCATTATTCTAGAATTTTATTATTTTAGAATTTTATTATTCTATAATTTCATTAATCGGGAATTTCATTATTCGGGAATTTTATTATTTAGAAATTTTATTATTCTATAATTTTATTATTCGGGAATGTTCAAATTCGGGAATTTTATTATTTAGAAATTTTATTATTCTAGAATTTTATTATTCGGGAGTTTCATTATTCGGAAATTTTATTATTCTAGAATTTTATTATTCGGGAATGTTCAAATTCGGGAATTTTATTATTTAGAAATTTTATTATTCTAGAATTTTATTATTCTGGAGTTTCATTATTCGGAAATTTTATTATTCTAGAATTTTATTATTCGGGAATGTTCCAATTCGGGAATTTTTCAGTGTCGGCAATGTTATTTTTCGGAATTTTTCAATTGTCCCTTTTATTATTCAAGAATTTTATTTTTCGGGAATTTTATTAATCGGAAATTCTATTATTCTAGAATTTTATTATTTTAGAATTTTATTATTCGGGAATTTTAAAATACGGGAATTTTATTATTCGGGAATTTCATTATTAGGAAATTTTATTATTCCAGTATTATATTCTTCAGGAATTTTCAAATTCGGGAATTTTTGCAGTGTCGGAAATTTTATTTTTCGGGATTTTTCAATTGTCCCTTTTATTATTCGGAAATTTTATTATTTGAGAATTTTATTTTTCGGGAATTTCCCAATTTCCTAATTTTCAATATTGAGCAACTTCAATTTGAAAATTTGATAATAAGGGGAAAATTTCAAATTCTTTTCAGTGAATTTATTTAAATAATTTTGGAACATTCTTTAATGTATGCAACACTTGAAGCCATAGAAATTAAAAATTTCACTTTTCATATTTACTAAAATTATTAAATATTTTATAGCAATAATTAATATAAATGAAATTAGGGTTCATTTCCAATTTTCTTTTTATGAATGAATATAAGAAAATGAATGAATGCAAGGCGCATGCGCGCTTGGTTTTATGAATCGACCTGGAGTACGCAATCGTATTTTTAGTTGGATTTACGTTGTATAGAGGGCAGCAGTTTCCGTAGCAACCAACATGGAAACCGAATATGTTACTATGCAAACATTGCACCACATTAAATTTTTAGCCTCCCCAACTGACTGTCAAAAAAACAGTTCATATTTTCTTGTTATTTGGAAATTTGGAACTTAAATACGAAGAAAAATGGTAATTATTCTCCTATAACATTTCCCATTTCGTAGATAAACAATGTTTTGACGTGTAAACATAACCTTTCAAAGCAGAAATTAGATTATTTTTCGTAAATGTTTTCACTTTTTGATTTTTGTATATTCTTTTACAATCATTAATTCTCTTACCTTTTTGAGTAGCGAAAAAGGGTTAATTCAGTGAGAAATAAGATTTTCAAAGACGTCTTTTAACATTTTTGAAACGTTTAAATGATGACAGGATTTTGTCATTCTAGAAACTAGCAATGTGTCGTTGAAAGTTTCAATCGGAAACTTTCATCTTTCACTTTGAAAGTTTCAAAACAGGACATTTTTGATCAATGAAATTTTGAGGAAACTTATGAAAAATGTAAAAATTCACATTTTTTAGTAAATTTTGTACTTTTTAGCAGGGAAAAAGGAGATATTAACAATAACATCATTAATAGTTTTTATATAAAATGTATAAAAAGGGCTTTCAATTGATTTCTTATGAATCCTGATGAAAATTTCAATTTAGCTCAAATTTAAAAATTTCTTTAATTTCAAAAAGTGTAAATGTTGAAGATTGATCAATTTAGTTGAAAGTTCATCTTATTTGGTAGAAAACTTTTTTTTTTTTGTTAAAAATTTACCCTTTTTGCTAAAAATTCATCATTTTAATTGAAAATTCATATCAACTGGTTGAAAATTCCACAAATTGTTTGAAAAAAATAAAATATCTTTTGGTTAGAAAACTTGAACTATTTACATGGTTGAAAGTTGAACTTAAATGGAAAAATTCATCATTTTAGTTGAAAATTAATAATTTTAGTTGAAAATTCACCTCTTTGGGTAAAAATGTACATATTTTGTTGAAAATTCATATATAATGATTGAAAATTCCACAATTTGGTTGCAAAATAAACTATTTTGTTGAAAAGTCGCCCTTTTTGGCCGAATTCAACTATTTTTTATTTTAAATTAAAATCTGTTCTAGTTGAAATATCAATTATTACATTTTTCGTTAACAATTCCTTCCTACTTCGTTCAAAAATAATTTTCTTAATTGAAGATTAATATTTTTAGTTGAAAATTCTTCTTTTTTTTTTGTGGAAAATGTATCTCCTGGGTTAGAATTCACACTCTTGGTTGAAAATTAACTTTTATGTTAAAAATTAACCTTTTTAGTTGAAAATTCATCTCTTTGGTTGGAAATGTACTAAAATTTTGTTGAAAATTTAACTATTTTGTTGAAAATTCATATTTAACGATTGAAAGTTCCACAATTTGGTTGCAAAATAAACTATTTTGTTGAAAAGTCCTCCTTTTTGGCTGAATTCAACTATTTTTTATTTTAAATTAAAATCTGTTCTAGTTGAAATATCAACTATTACATTTTTCGTTGGGAATTCCTTCCTACTTCGTTCAAAAATAATTTTCTTAATTGAAGATTAATATTTTTAGTTGAAAATTCTTCTTTTTTGTGAAAAATGTATCTCCTTGGTTAGAATTCACACTCTTGGTTGAAAATTGACTTTTATGTTTAAAATTAACCTTTTTGGTTGAAAATTCATCTTTTTGGTTGAAAATGTACCATTTTTTTGAAGATTAAACGGTTTAAGTAAAAATGTACATATTTTGTTGAAAACTCATATATAATGATTGAAAATTCCACAATTTGGTTGCAAAATAATCTATTTTGTTGAAAAGTCGTCCTTTTTGGCTGAATTCAACTATTTTTCATTTCAAATTAAAATCTGTTCTAGTTGAAATATCAACTATTACATTTTTCGTTAAGAATTCCTTTCTACTTCGTTGAAAAATAATTTTCTCAGTTGAAGATTAATATTTTTAGTTGAAAATTCTTCTTTTTTTGTGGAAAATGTATCTCCGTGGTTAGAATTCACACTCTTGGTTGAAAATTAACTTCCATGATAAAAATTAACCTTTTCAGTTGAAAATTTATCTCCTAGGTTGGAAATGTACTAATTTTGTTGAAAATTTAACGATTTGGTTAGAAAATTTAACTACTTTGTTGAGCATTCACTTTTTTGTTGAAAGTTTGTATTAACTGTTTAAAAATTCCATATATTTCTTGAAAAATAAATTATTTTGTTTAAAAGTCGCCTTTTTTTGGATGAATTCAACCGTTTTTTTTTAAATTCTAAATTAAAATATTTTTTCGTTAGAAAACTTCCAAACATTTACATGGTTGAGAATTTATCTACTTTGTTGAAAATTCATTCTTTTGGTTGAAGGTTCATAATTTTAGTGAAAATTTCGTCTTTTTTGGTAGAAAATTAATCGCTATAATTTAAATTTACCCTTTTGTTTTAAAATTAAACTATTTTTGTAGAAAATTTAAGTATTTGGTTGAAAATAAACTTTTTTGTTAAAAACTCATCATTTAAGTTGGAAATTCACCTTCTTGGATAAAAATGTACATATTTTGTTGAAAATTTCACAATTTCGATGAAAAATAAACTATTTTGTTGAAAAGTCGCTTTTTTGGATAAATTCAACTACTTTTCATTTTAAATTAAAATCTGTTCTAGTTGAGCTATCAATTATTACACGTCTTGTTGAAAATTCCTTTTTTTTGGTTGAAAATTTAGCTACTTGGTAATAAAAGTTGAACTACTTTCTTGAAAAATAATTTTTTTATTTGAAAATTCTTCTTTTTTAGTAGAAAACTTATCTTCTTGGTTCAAAATTCACCCTTTTGGTTGAAAATTAACTTTTTTGTTAAAAATTAATCTTTCTAGTTGAAAATTCATCTCTTTAGTTGGAAATGTACTTACTATGTTGAAATTTCAAAGATTTTGTTAGAAAATTTAACTCTTTGGTTGAGAATTCACTTTTTAGTTAAAAATTCTTATTAACTGTTCAAGAATTTCACAATTTTATTGAAAAACAAATTATTTTGTTTAAAAGTCGCCTTTTTTGGATGAATTCAACTGTCTTTTTTAAATTTCAAATTAAAATATTTTTTGGTTAGAGAACTTCAACTATTTACATGGTTAAAAAATAAACTACTTTGTTGAAAATTAATTTTTTTGTTTGAAGATTCATAATTTTAGTGAAAATTTCACCTTTTTGGTAGAAAATTAATCGCCCTAATTTAAATTTACCCTTTGGTTTAAAAATTAAACTATTTCTGTGGAAAATTCAAGTATTGGGTTTAAAATAAACTTTTTTGTTAAAAACTCATCATTTTAAACTAAATTAAACTATTTGGTTAAAAGTTGAACTGCATACTTTGTCGAAAATTAATTTTTTTGCTTGAAGATTCATCATCAAGAAAATTAATCTTCTTGGTTAAAAAATTTGCCGTTTCGGTTAAATATTGACAATTTTAGTTGAAAATTCATCTGCTCGTTTGGAAATCAACTTTTGTGTTAAGAAATCATATTTACTGGTTGAAAATTTAACTGTTTCGTAGAAAATTGGCATTTTTAGCTTAAAAATGAATTTTAAATGTTCTTTCTTGTTTTAAATTGAAATATTTTTTGTTCATAATATCAACCTATAGATTCTTCGTTGAGAATTATTCTTTTTTGGTTAGAAAAATTCAACTACTTGGTTAAAATGTAAACTACTTTGTTGGAAAATCTTTTTTTTTTTGGTTTGAGATTCATAATTTCAGTAGAAGATTCGTCTTTTTTGATAGAAAATTAATCGTCTTGGTTTAAATTCATCCTTTTGGTTGAAAATTCAACTATTTGGTTGAAAATTATCTTTTTTGTTAAAATTCATCTTTTTAGTTGAAGATTCATCTCTTTGGTTGGAAACTTATTAATTTGTTGAAAATTCGTCTTTTTGGGTTGAAAATTTAACTGTTTTATAAAAAAAACTCGTCTTTTTGGCTTGAAAATTCAACAATTGAGTTGAAAAATAAACTATTTTATTGAAAAGTCTTCTTTTTTGATGAGTTCAACTGTTTCTCCAAGCAAATTATTCTAAAAATATGTTAAAAATGAAAATTAACAATTTTCACGTTCTTAATTATACTTTTCCAAATTGAACCATTTAAATTTTAATTACAAAATTAAAACTTATGAAAGGGCTTAAATTTGAGATTTATTTATTTTTAAATTAATTTTTCATTGTTTTGAATCTATTTTAGAGACATTTCATTCAAAATTGTTTAATTAAAAATCCTTTAAACTAAAAATTGTGCAACGATTAATTCTTTAGAATTGATATTCTACGATTTCGAAGAATTTAAAAAAAACAGACAGTTTTGTACGTTTAAAATTGAAACTAAGCAATTCAGAATAATTAAATCTAAAATAAGTCAATCTAAAATTAACTAAAATTGAAAACCAAACAATCTAGAATATTTAAATCCTAAATTATTCAATTTAAAACGGACCTTGATAGCTTTAAATATAAAATTTTATAATTTAAAAATATATAATAGCGAAATTGTCCTGATAGTTCAATTATTACATTTAAATGATTATAGTCAAAGTTTAATTATTCTAAAAACTTGAAAAATTATATGCTTTCTAATTGGAAACTTTCAAAATAAATGAATTAAAACTTGTAGTGTTAAAAATTATACATTTCTAAACTTCGTTTGAAAATTGAAAATTAGGGTCTTGAAACTTATTCGATAAAAATAATTAATTTTCAAATTTGTATCACGATTCTTAAAATTCAATAATTTTATTTTGGAAACTTAATAACGTGAAAATCTTGAGACAAAAAATACGCGAAAAACGAGCAGAAATATAGGAGCTTCAATGTGGAATAAGTGAAATAATGAATTGGAAAATTATTATTAATTAATTAAACAACAAAATTACTAATCAATACTTCAAAACTATTTTTATGGACTGCTTCTATCGTCAACCATTTTTTGTTATGTATACAATTTCTTATAGTATTTTAGAATTTAATTGATGCCAATGACTGATTATGTTTCAAATTATAAAATTAATAAGAATTATGTATTATTCAATATTTATAAAAAAATTTCAATATAAAGTTTATAAGAATGTAAAAATAAGGAATTAATTACGAAAGAGTTTAATAATAAGAAAGGAGGATCGATTTGTTTTGACCTGTTGGTGCAATATAAAGCTGCGCTAAATAAAATACACCTAACATGCCTCTTAAAATATGTCTCAATTTTATATCGTTTTTTAAAAAAGTAAAAAGAAAATTCTTATTTTTTATTTAAACTTCTCATTATTAGTTTAAATTATTAATTGATTTAAAAATTCAGAATTAATATCAAATTAAAATACAAGAAAGCTAGAATGATTAATTAAAGGTAGTTTCATAAATTGGGCTTTAAGCGGTAGAAAATAATGTAATTCAATAATTATAATAATTATTACAGGGTTTATTAGCGATTCTTCGAAAACTTCGATCCAATCCAGACAAGGAATTAAGATTGCTTCTTTTGGGACTAGACAATGCAGGAAAGACAACGATCTTGAAAAAATTGGCTAGTGAAGACATTACACAGGTAAATTTCAGTCGATTACATGGGATAAATTAAAAATTAGCTTTCAGGGGTGAAAATTGAACTATTTGGTCAAATATTACCTTTTTTGATTGAAAATTCACATTTTCGGTTGGAAAATTCAATTGTTTTGTAGAAAATTTATCTTTTTGGGCATGCAAATTCCACGTTTTGAATCATTTTTTTGCTTTATTGACTGAAATACTTTCTCGGCTGAAAATTCTTATATTTGATTTGAAAATTCATCTGCTGTCGTAGAAATTGCATCTTTTTTTGGCTAAAAATTTTACTGCTGAAATATCAACTATTACATTCTTCGTTGAAAATTGATATTTTTTGGTTGAAAATTCACATACTTCGTTGAAATTTAATTCGGTAGTTAAAAAATTTAACTATTTTGTAAAACATTCGTTTTTAGTTTGGTTAAAAATAAATTTTTTAACTGAAAATATATAACTTTGACTTTGGTTGAAAATTGATCTTTTTTAATTGAAAATGTATGTATTTTGTTGAAAATTCTTATTTTTTGGTAGAAAATTAATCTTTATAGTTGAAAATTCATCTTTTTTTTAGAAAATTCAATGATTTGGTTCAAAATGCATTTATTTAAATTGAAGATTCATGATTATCATATTTAAAAATTCATATATTTTGTTGGAAATAATTTTCTTTGGTTAAAAATTTAACTATTCTCATGAAAACTCGTTTTTTTTGTTGAAAATTAATTTTTTCAATTGAAATTTATCTACTCCGTGTTTGGTTAAAAATATGTCTTCAATTGAAAATGCATGCACTTTGTTGAAAATTTGTCTGTTATGGTAGAAAATTAATCTTCATGGTGTAAAATTCATATTTTTGGTCATAATTTACTTCTTTGGTTAAAAATTTAATTAGATTGTTGAAAATTCTTGTTCTTTTGGTTGAAATTTAATTTTTTGTAATAAAAATTTAACTATTCTGTCTGTGAATGAAAATTTATCTTCTTTCCTTCATCTTATTTTATAACTTTAATTTATCTTCCGTTGAAAATTCATTTTTTGTGATAGAAATGTAATCTCATTAGCTAAAATTGAACCTCTTTTGTTCAAAATTAATTTTGTTGGTTAAAAACTTAACTAATCTTTTGAAAATTCGTTTTTTATGGTTAAAAATAATTTTTTTCCAAACTGTAAATATAACTATTCTATTTTGAGTTGAGAATGTATCTTTTTCTGTTGAAAATTCGTGTATTTCGATCAAAATATTTTCTTTGAGTAAAAATGTAACTATTTTGTTAAAAAATCGTTTTTAAACTGAAAATATAACTATTCTATTTTGGATTGTAGATTGATTTTTTTTTAGTGGAAATATCAACTATTACAATTTTTGTTGAGAATTCATTTATTTTATCGAAGATGTTCAAAATTTCACTATTTTGTTAAAAATTCTTCATTTCCTTGTTGAATATTAATTATTTCACTTGGAAATTTAATTCTTCTATTGTGGGTTCAAAAATTAATTTCTTTGGTTGAAAATTTAACTATTTTATTTTTTATTGTGAATTTATGTTTTTCTGTTGAAAAATTTTTGTTGGTAGAAAATTGCTCAAACATAACTTTTTCGTTTGAAGATTCATCATTTTAGTTATAAGTTGATTCTTTTGGTTAAAAATGGACCTATTTCGTATAAAATTTATTTTTTTTAAATAATTTTTTAGCTCAAAATGTAACTTATGTTTTTTTGCTTGAAAATTTATCTTTTCAGATAAAAATTCATGTATTTTGTTAAAAATTTATCTTTTTGGTTGAAACTGTAATTATTTGGATAAAAATTAGTTTTCTTTATTGAAGATAATTTTTTCACTAAAAATTTAACTCAACTTTTTTGCAGGAAATTTGTCTTTTTGTTTTGAAAATTCAACATTTTGAATTCGATTTTTTTTCTTTATTGACTGAAAAAATTTTTTTTATTAAAAATTCCTCCTTTTAAATTAATTTTCAAGTAAATAGTTGAATTTTGAGGCCAAGAAGATAAATTTTGAACCAAAAATGGAAGAATTAAATTTTCAATTAAAAACATTAATTTTCAAAAAAAGAGGTGTTCAACAAAATAGTTGAATTTTTAACTAATGTAAATAATAATAAGTGAAAAAATAAATGTATTCTTAACAAAAAGTGTAGCAGTTGATATTAACCAAAAATTTTTTTTTTTATCGTAAATAGTCAAATTAAACTAAAAAATCGGATTATCAAGAAAGTAATTAAATTCCCAACCATTATAAAATTCTGTTTCACTATTGTGACAAAAAGTGTTTGAAATAAATTTAGAAACTTTATTCGGATTAATATTCTTGCTCTCCTGGATCTTAGGTTGTTATTTATACCTAAAAGAAAAATTTAGAACGGTCAGGGAACGTGAAAAATTGTTCAAGGAAAAATGAGGGAAAGTCAGGGAATTTCGAATAGGTGAATAACTGTGAAGCCAGGCATAATTAATATTGTTTATTAAATTTTTAAAAAAATATACTTCAGGTTACACCAACCCAGGGTTTTAATATAAAAAGCGTACAAAGTGAAGGTTTCAAACTGAACGTTTGGGACATTGGAGGAGCTCGGAAAATCAGGCCCTACTGGCGAAACTATTTTGAAAACACAGATGTCCTGGTAATGCAATTTTCCTTCGAAATTTATTTCCAACTTTTTTATTAAAAACCTGTTTCTCATGAAATTTTTCTCACTGCAGATATACGTGGTTGACAGTGCGGATATAAAGAGGCTGGAAGAAACAGGACAAGAGCTTTCCGAGCTTTTATTGGAAGATAAACTGCGTAATGTTCCTTTGTTGGTTTATGCTAATAAACAAGATATTGGCCAGGCTGTTACGGCAGCTGAAATTGCCGAGGGCTTGGGATTACATAATATTAAAGACCGTGATTGGCAGATACAATCTTGCATCGCAACCGAGGGGAAAGGAGTTAAGGTACCTATTTAAACTGAAAAGCTACGTTATCACCCTTTTATTTTTCCCTCCCTGGTTTAAAAAATTTTCACAAAAAAGTACAGCATTTCTACAACTGTAATTTTATGTTAAAATCTGTACTTTGTACAAAAATGTAGAAAATTTAACAATAAAATACAGTTAAATATGAATAGATAATTTTTCTCTTGTATTTTCTGGAAGAAAAGTAAAAAAATTAACAATAAAGTATCAATTTCTACAATTCAAATATTTTTATAACTTTTTTATAATATATTCTTTTTTACTTTGTTGTAAAAATCTACAAGGTATTACAGAAAACTACAAGATTTCATATTTCTTCAATTGCAAAAGAATATAAATTTTTACAAACAATACTTCTAGAATCCGTATCAACGTTCGATATATAATTTTCTACAATAAACTGCAATTAAAAAAAATAATACACTTTTACCAAGTGAATCTGTTCAAAATTAAGCAAGTTACAGATTTTAACGTTAAAAATTGAAATTTTTCAATTTGAAAGCCTCAGTACTAAATAAATGTGAACGTTCGATTGAAACTTTATAAACTATTCTTAATTTTCAAATAATTTTAAATTAATATATTCATAATTAAACGCTCTTATTCAATTCCAAATCCTATTAAATTATTTTTTCAATCTAAAATATTACATTTTTAAACATTTGATTTGAAATTTTTAAATCAAGGATGACATTTTTTTGGTTATTTAGTAATATTTTACTTTCTTATTCAAAATGAGCAGTTATGAAGCAAATATTAAAAACTAAACAATTTCAAACTGAACTATTAAAAAAAAAGCCTTGAATCTCTAATATTTCAGTGTGTTAAATTTAAACTTTGGAAGTTCCAGTTTTGATTTTTCCATTTAACAAATTTGCAATAAATGTGAGTCAAAATTAATGAATTTTGAAGCATAAATAACAATTGAACTATTATCAATTTAGAAAATCTTTGAGAAAATCAAAACTGCATTTAAAACTGGAAAATATTTAAAAAATTAAAAAACTAAATTTAGATTCCGGAGGTTTCGAAATAAAATTTTGAAGCTTTTCAAGGATCTTTAAAGTTTTTAAGAAAATAAAAAAAATTCTCAAGTTTGCTGGAACATTTTTTAATGATTTTTTATTTTGAGAAATTAATTTTAAAACAATATTTGAAAAGATTTAAAACAAAATGTTTTGATTAATTAATGACAATTGAAAAATTATCAATTCGTAAAATAAACGACAATTGAACAATTATCAATTCGTAAAATAATCGAGCAAGTTAAAAATATATTTAGAAGTTTTAAAAAGATTCCAAAATAGTTTAAAACGTGAAAAGATTCCAAACCGTTTAATACACAATGTAGATTTTTGAAGATTTCAAACACAAAAGTTATAAGCTTTTTAAGCAATTCAATAGATTTTGAATGAATAAAAAATGTGTATCAAAGTTCCTAGAAATACTAACAATAATCTTTTTAAATTAATTTGACTATTTGATTACATTTTCAAGATTTTCGCTAATCGCGAATAACGACTGAATATCCTTTTTTTAGTTCCAAATTCAACTACTTAGTTAAAAGTGGAACTACTTTGTTAAAAAATAATTTTTTCGGTCGATAATTCATAATTTTTGTTGAAAAATCCTCTTTTTTGTGTTCAAAATTCAACTATTGGGTTACCTTTCATTTTTGGTTGAAAATTCAACTATTAGCTTGAAAATTCCATTAAAATTTAAAATATTTCGTTGAAAATGCATGTATTTTGTTAAAAATGAATCTTTTTTGATAGACAATTAATCTTTTTGATTGAAAATTTATTTCATGGTTTGTAACTTATTTTTTTATTGAAAATTAATTTTTTAATTTGAAAATGTGAATTTTTATCGATTTTTTATAGAAATTCAATTTTTTTGGCAGAAAATTCATATCTTTAGTTGAAAATTGATCTTTTTCAGTCAACAAATCATCTATTTTATTAAAAATTTGTCTTTTTTGGTAGAAAATTAACCGTTTTGGTTAAAAATGTATGTATTTTGTTAAAAATTATACTTTTTTTGTAGAAAGTTAGTATTTTTAATTGAAACTTCATTTCTTTATTTGCAAATAATTTTTTTTTACTGAAAATTAATTTTTTCAACTAAAAATGAACTATTCCATTTTTTGTCGAATTTTTAAAAGTAAATATTCAACTATTTTGGTTCAAACTTCATCTATTTGCTAAAAATTTAACTATTTCGTTGAAAGTTTATTTTATTTGTTTAAAAACGTATTTCTCTAACCTAAAATTAAACTAATAATTTTTTTTCAAAAATTTATCTTTTTTAGTGGAAAATTAATCTATTTTGTTGAAAAAATATATTTTTTTTGTAGAAAATTCATCATCTTGGTTAAATATTCAACTATTTGGCTACAAATTGATTTTTTTGTTAAAATTTCATTTCCTTGGTTGAAAATCTAACAAATATAATTAAAAATTCTTTTTTGTGTTGAAATTTTTTTTTACTAAAAATGTAGCTATTCCTTTTTTGTTATAACTGATCTTTTTCAGTTGAAAATTCACCCTTTTTTGTTGATAAATTTGTCTATTTTAGTCATAAATTTAATTATTTCAGTAAAAAATGCATAATAATTTTTGTGTTGTAAATTCAACTTCACAAAAACGACTTTATGTCTTAAAAATTCAACATTTTGGATGAGACTTTTTTGTTTATTAATTAAAAAATCTCTCTTGGTTTAAAATTCAACTCTTTGGTTGAAAATTCGTACTTTTTAATTCAATTTAACAGTTTTGTATTGAAAATTGAAATATTTTTTGTGGAAATATCAACTATTGCACTTTTTGTTGAGAATTATTTTTTTTATCACAGATTTATCCATTTTTTTGAAAATGCAACTATTTTGTTGAAAAATTTCTCTTTATTTGTTGCGAATTAATTATTTCCACTATAAATGTAATAATAAACTGTAAATATCTTTTTTTATAAAAAAATGGATTTTTTTTTTGTGGATTCGAACAAATTTTCGGGCGTTATTCATAAAAATTCGAAAAAAATTTTCCAATGCATTTTTGGACCACCCAGTGACCTTGGAAACCTGGAATTCTCATTGAATTTTTATAACCTTGAAAACCTGGAAATCTCCTTAAATTTTTCACTAGAACTTTGAATTAAATGTTTTTCTTTTCTTTTAAAAAATTTTATTGAAATGCGAAAAGTAATTTAAATCTTTTAGTCTATTATGAAAGAAACATCTCGTTTAGAAGGAAATCTTGCTATTCAAAAGTTTTTTATTTATCAAGATTTACACAGATTAAAAATATTTCAATGATTTTAAATGAATACAAAAGATTTCAGAAAGATTTCTCGAAGATTTCAAAAATTTCACAACAATTTCATACAGATTTTAAAAGAATAGAACAATTCCAAATATTTCAAAAAGGGTACAGTTCGCCAGATTTCAAATATTTTAAAAATTTCTGAAGATTTTTCACAGATTAAAAATATTTTAATGATTTTAAATTAATACAAAAGATTTCAGAAAGATTTCACGAAGATTTCAAAGATTTCAAAAAATTTTCATACAGATTTTAAAACAATAGTAAAATTCCAAAGATTTCAAAAAGATTACAGTTCGCCAGATTTCAAATATTTTAAAACTTTCTGAAGATTTCAAAGATTTTTATGAAATTTTTTGAAATTTTCCAAAATAACTTGAAATCTTTAAAATCTTTCGAAATTAGTTGAATTCCTGGACAGTAAAAAAATTAATGTTAAAAGTTCTACAAAAATTTTTAGAACAAAATCTTTTGAAATGCTTTGGAATCTCTTAAAATAACTTAAAATCTATAAAATCCTTCGTTTGTCGAATTCTTTCATATACATTGAAACTGTTGAAATCCATAGAAATTCCTTGAAATAAAATTCAATTTGGTTTATTTAACGTTCTCTAGGAATTCGTTCAAATCACTTCAAATCGTAAAAATCCTTTAAAATAAGTAGAAATCATTTGAAATTCCTTGGATATAAATTCAATTTAAATTATGTTAAAAATTTATTTATTTTCTTGAAATTTCCTCTTTTTGATTAGAAAATTAATCTTCTTTGTTAAAAATTCATCTTTTAGGTTCAGGATTTAACTCTGTTATCAGGAATGTGTCTTTTTTAGCTGAATTCAACTGGTTGAAAATTCGTTTTTTTGTTGTTGTTGAAAATTTAACTATTCAATTTTTGGAGGATCACTTATATTCTTTAGTTGCAAATACAACTATCTGGTAAAAAATTTAATTAATTTGTTTAAAATTTAATTATTTTTTTGAAGATTCAACTATTTTTTTGAAGTGATCTTTTTCGATCGAAAATTCAACTTTTTTGTTAAACATTCGTTTTTTTTTGTAGAAAATTCATCTTCGTGGTTGAATACTCATCATCTTGGTGAAACATTTACATTTTATTGTTGAAAATGAAACTTTTTGCGTCTGTTAAAAAATTCGCCTTTCTGGCTTCAAAATATTAAGTTGAAAATGCAACTGTTTTTGGTTAAATATTAATCTTGTTAGGTTGAAAAATCAACTATTTGGTTGAAAATTTAACTGTTTTGTTGAAAATGTAATTATTTTGATAAAGTCATCTTTTTTGGTTTATCTTTGAAGGTTGAAAATTCAATTATTTGGTTCAAAAATCAAATATTTTGTCAAAAATTGAATTGTTTTTATAAAGTTATATTTTTTTAAAGAAAGTTTAACTGTTTTCTTGAAAATTCATCCTTCTGGATTAAAAATTCATCGTATATGGTTGAAAATAATTTTTTTTTTGGAAATTCAACTATTTGGTTAAAAATCAAATTATTTTGTTAAAAAATTAATTATTTTATTGAAGATTTAACTATTTTGTTAAAGACATCTTTGTTGCTCGAAAATTTTATTGTTTTTTTGAACATTCCTATTTTTGTATAGAAAATTCATCTTACATTGTAAAAAATTTACCTTTTTTCATTAAAACTGAATTTTTTTTTGAATGAAAGTTTTTGTGTCTTCTGAAAAATCCGTCTTTTTTACTTAAAAAGTCAATTACTTAGTTGAAAATTGGATTAAAATTCATGTTTTTAGGTTGGAAATCCAAATGTTTTGTCAAAAATTAAATTATTTTAATAAGGTTACATTTTTGGAAGACAATTCAACAGTTTTTTTTAATTCGTTTTTCTGAATCGAAAATTCATCTTACTTGGTTGAGAATCTTTTTTGGTTGGAAATTCAATTATTTCGTTGAAAATGTACTATATCTCAAAATATTAGGATTTGTAAGCCTTTAAATTCAATATAGATTTTACATTAGTTTTATTTAAAAGAATTTATTTCGCTATTTTCCTGAAAAATCACCCTATTTTAAATATACGTAATATTTGAAATTTTAATAATAAATTATTAATTAATAATGTATGGATAAATATTTTTTCAGGAGGGTCTAGAGTGGGCGTGCAGAAGTATCAAAAAGAAATAATCCAAAGAAGAGGAATGAAGCTAGGATTTGTTTGCAGTATGAAAAATGAATCACGAATACTTTCGCGTACATACACTTTATTTGGTTTTACCTAATATGTACAAGGATTGCTATGATTATTATCTATATTTATATTTATATTCCGCGTCGCGTTGAGCCGATCTAGTCGTTTGACTTCCGTCCATAATAATTAATTTATAATTTCTTTTATCAGACTTTATTAAAGCGTAGAGGTAACCTTCCTACAGTGGATAATTCCACCCACAGTGAATAATCGTTATTTAAAAATACTAATGCACGTAAAATAATTAATTTTATTTATTCAAAAGTTAAGACACTATACGTGCTAATAAATCTAAATTAAAACTATTAATTTTCATTTTATTTGTGTTCTTAATTAATGATTATCCAGTGTAGGATCCATTATCCACTGTAGGAAGGTACCCCCTATGTCGTTTTTACCGCGTACATTGACGAGTGCCCACGAGATTTGTGCCTTCTATTTTTTTTAATTGTAAAAATGGGGCTTTTCCTCAAATTTTAAGATAGGCGAGTGCAAAAACACATAAAAGCACCATGAAGAAAATCGTCATGACAGCGAATTCAACATGTACCTTTTAAAGTCCGTATTAAAGATATAAATACTATGAATACAAAACAGGCCTTAAGTCGTAGACTATATGAAAACGTACATCGTTTTTTTCTCCTCGTTTAACGTCCTTAGAATCGAAGACGGTTTAGAAAATCGGGTCTCGATTTTTTGTATTTATTATTTAATTATTGTCTTTGCCAAGGAAGAACTTTAAACTAGCTTAGGGTCTAAAGAATCGAGGTAAAATCGAGGATTCATCTGTGCTCGCGATTATTTGGTCTTGAACATGAATGATCGATGCTCAATAACTGGCAGTCTCTTTCAAAATTCATACAGACTTGAACCTCATTAAAGCTCGCTGTGGGAGTACTCTGTAGTCACTCTGAGTTCCTCTTCGTGAAAAGCTGAACAGTCGACTGGATACTTTTCCTGAAATTATATTTAAAAAAATAGATTTTCACTCATATAATAAGAAATTTGATTTCTAATGTTAAGTTTTGGCCGGTTGAAAACTTTTTTAGGGAGAAAAAAATCTATCTTAGCCGAGATTTGAACCAGGAACGTCACTATTCATAAGGAGCGTTTACGCGGTGGTGTAGTGGATTAACGTTCCACTCATGAATAGTGGCGTTCCCGGTTAAAATCCGGGCCGAGGTAGATGTTTTCTCTTTTCTTCAAGAAAATTATTGGACTAGTAAACTGCAAAAATTTAAGATAAGAAGTTAATTTTCCCGGTCGACAAAATAACATACATATTTTATCATAACAAATTTAGACCTTCAATTTCAAATCATTTACAGAATTTGGAAGATTTCATCTAGAATTGTTCATTCTTGTTATCTTCCTAATTTAAATATCGCTTAATTTAAAATAGATTTTTGAGTTTCAATCAAAAATTTCCAGGGTTGCTACAGAACCTGGAAAATCTAGAAATGTCCTGGAATTTTAAAAAAGAGCCTGACAAATTTTTATTGATATTTCTTTTTGAAGTTCCATTAATTAATTGAATACTTTTCTGCTTATTTGGTAAATTCAGATTGATCGTAAAAAAGTTCTGTTTTTGTAATGAAATAATAGTCGGAAAGCCTTTAAAAATTGGAATTTATTAGTAATTTTATGTTCAGTACCGATATAAGCGATCGAAAAATCTATTTTTTAAGTTGTTGATAAAGTACAACATTTTTTTATAATATTAGCATAATTTTTTTTTCATCATAACATGAAAATTGACGAAAATATGATAAATAATGATTTAAAAAAATATATTTTTAAGTATTTACATATTTTTGAAATTTTGTTACTTCTTTTAACCGAGTTTGAACCGTAGCCTGAATCTAGGGACACAATTCAAAAAATATCTTATAACTCCTTGGTTGAAGATTCATTGGTGGTTAAAAATTTAACTATTTTGCGAAAAATTGGTTTCGTTTTTGTTTGAAAATTAATTTATATAACAGAAAATTTTTCTATAATATTTTTTGTGGAAAATTTATCTTTTTTAGCTAAAAATTTAAGTATTCGTTTGAAAAATCCTGTATTTTATTGATAATAATTCATCTAATTTGTGTAAAATTAATCTTTTTGGTAAAAATCGACTTGTCTGTTCAAAGTTGAAGAATTGGAAATTCGTTTTCTTTTTGGTTGAGAATTAATTTTTTTAAACCAAAAACGTAAATATATCCATTTCAAGTTGAAAAGTAATTTTTTAAATTGAAAACTGATCTTTTCCGATGAAAAATTTATGAATTTTGTTGAAAATTCGTCTTTTTTGGTAGAAAATAATTCTTCTCGATTGAAAACCACATGTTTTTGTTAGAAATTCACTTTTTTTAAACTCGACTAATTGGTTTCAAGTAGAAAATTTGGTAGGAAATTAATTGCTTGGTTAAAAATTAACTTTTCTCGCTGAAAATTTTTTTCCTTGTTAAAAATTAATTTTCTATCTGAAAATGTAGCTATTCCATTTTTGGTGGAAAATTAGAGCTGTTGACAATTTATCATTTTAGTTGAAGATTCAACTATTTTTTTTCAATTCATCTCGATTCGTTGAATTCAACTAGTTGAGGATTCGTTTTTTTTTTTTAATTGAAAATTAGGTTTTTGACCGAAAAATTCACTATTTCATTTTTGGTTGTAATTTTATATTTTTTAGTTTTAAATTAAACTATTAGATTGAAAATTCTTGTATTTTATTGGAAATTCGTCTTCCGGTAGAAAATGGGTCTTATTGGTTGAAAATTCAGCTTTGTAGTTTAAAAACTCAGTTATTTGATCAAAAATTCAATTATTTGTCGTAAGTTTGATAATTTTGTTGATTATTCATCTTTATTTTTTTTTTAATTAATCTTCTTGGTAACAGAAGCAACGTTTTGATTAAAAATTCAAAGTTTTGGTTGCATGTTCAATTTTGTTCTTGAAAATTCATTTTTTTCTTGAAGATTTATAATTTTATTTGAAAATTCATCTCTTTGGTAGAAAGTGTAACTTTTTTTTTGAAAAATCGTTTCCTTTTTTTGACTGAGAATTAATTTTTTTTTAACTAAAAATTTAACTTATACATGTACCTATCCTTTTCTGGTTGAAAATTTTTCTTTTATAAGTTGAAGATTCAACTATTTTGTAAAAAATTCATGTATTTTGTTGAAAATTTGTCTATATGGGTTAAAAATCAGTCTGGTTTACTGAAAATGTATCATTTTGGTGGACAATTCAACAATTTGGTAGAAAATCAAGCCGTTTGGATAAAAAAGTATCTAATTATTTGCAAATTAAACCATTTGTTGGAAATTTGTTTCTGTTGTTGTTAAAAATCAATTTCTTCATCCGAAAATGTAGCTATTCCATTTTTGGTTGAATTTTTTTCTTTTATAAGTTAAAGATTCAACTATTTTGTAGAAAATTTGTGAATTCTGTTGAAAATTTGTCAGTCTGGGTTAAAAATTAGTCTTGTTTTCCGAAAATTCATCATTTTATTTGAAATTTCAACTATTTTGGTAAAAATTTGTCTCGTTTCATTGAATTCAACTGGTTGGTAATTCGTTTTATGAAATTGAAAATTAATTTTCTAACTCAAAATTTATTTATTTCATTTTTGGTTGTAAAATTATCTTTTTTCGTTTTAAATTTAACTATTAGATTGAAAATTCTTGTATTTTGTTGAGAATTCGTCTTTCGCTAGAAAATTAATCTTGTTGATTGAAAATTGATCTTTACAGGTTAAAAATTCAGCTATTTGCTTAAATTCATCATTTTTGGCCGAAAATTGAACTGTTTTGTTGAAAATTCGTCATTTTGGATTGGAAATTCATCTTTTATGGTAGAAAAGTCATCCTTATTCATTTTTTGAAAATTTTAAATACCTAAAAAAATATACTGTTAAAAATACTTACATGACAGTTTTTACTTTCTGCAATAGCCCCATAAAGAGTCCAGAAATTAATACCGCCTCTGTTGCTGATGGCCCAGGCGGCTGGGAAACTGGCAAATTTGGTTATTTGACTTCGCATTTGGGACGAATTAGTATCCTCCTCGTCCTTCTGATTAATGGTACAAAAGATGTGATTGGCACATTTTGGTAACTTCGTTGCCCACTTGTAAGCACGATATGCCTGCAAAAAGAAAAATTTATATATATTTCTTGAAAATCGTTTTTCTGATAAGAAAGGGAAGTGAGAGAAATGAGGATGGGGAAGCAGGGGAAATTAATAATTGGGAAGAAGAGAAAATTAGGAATAGGAAAGTAGGGGGAATAAGAGGAGGGTAAGTAGTGGAAGTGAGAGGAAGGAAATGTAAGGAGGGTAAGTAGAGGAAGTGAGAAGAAGGAATAAATGGAGGGTAAGAAATGGAAATGAGAGGAAGGGAATAAGGGATGGGGAAATAGTGGAAGTGGAAGAAGGGTGAGTAGTGGAAGTGAGAGGAAGTGAATAAGGGGTTAGGAAGTAGTAGAAGTGAGAGGAGGCTAATTAGTGGAAGTGACAGGAAGGAAATGTAAGGAGGGTAAGTAGTGGAAGTGAGAGGAAGAAATAAAGGGAGAGTAAGTAGTGGAAGTGAGAGGAAGGAAATGAAAGGAGGGTAAGTTTTGGAAGTCAGAGGAAGGGAATAAGGGGTGGAGAAATAGTGCAAGTGGGAGAAGAGTGAGTAGTGGAAGTGAGAGGAAGGAAATAAAGGGAGGGTAAGTAGTGGAAATCAGAGGAGAGGAATAAGGGGTGGGAAAGTAGTGGAACTGAGAGGAAGGGAATAAGTGGTAGAAAAGTAGTGGAAGTAAGAGGAAGGGAATAAGTGATAGAAAAGTAGTGGAAGTAAGAGGAAGGGAATAAGGAGTGAGAAAGTAGTGGGAGTGAGAGGAGGGTAAGTAGTGGAAGTGAGAGGAAAGAAATAAAGGGAGGGTAAGTAATGGAAGTGAAAGGAAGAGAATAGGGATGGGGAAGTAGTGGAATTGAAAGGAGGGAAACTAGTGGAAGTGAGAGGAAGGAAATGAAGGGATGGTGAGTAGTGGAAGTGAGAGGAAGAGAATAAGAAGTTTGAAAGTTGTGGAAGTGAGAGGAAGGGAATGAAGGGAGGGTGATTAGTGGAAGTG
>CAKNXH010081898.1:0-10215 GCA_932178445.1 Andricus quercusramuli
TGCGTAGAAATCCTTTAAAATATCTTAAAATCCCTTAAAATCCTTTGCAAAGCTAAAAATTCATTGAAATCGTTCAAAAACTGAGGAAATCCCTTTAAAATTTTTTGAGTTTCCGCGGAATCTCTTGAAATCCTTGAGATCGCTGAGATCTTAGAAATCCCATGGAAATCCCTCAAGATCTTTAAAAATATCTTGATTCCTCGAAATCTAATTGAAATCCCTTGAGATCCTTGTAAATTCGTAAAGATATCTTGGTATTTCTTGAAATTCTTTAAAATTACGCGAATTCCCATGAATTTTTTTTAAATATTACAAAATCTATTAGAATCCCTTCTAAAATTCCATGGAACTCGTACAGAATCTCATGCCTGGAAATCCCTTGAAATTTTTCGAAAACTGTAGAAATCCCTTAATTTCTTTTTAGATTTCGTGAAATCTTTTAAAGTCCTCGCTATCGCTTAAAATCTTAGAAATCCCATGAAAATCTTTCAAGATCCTTTCAAATTCGTAAAAATCCTTTGAAATCTCTTAAAATCCATTAAAATCCTCGAAAATCTTTTGAAATCTTCTGAAATTCCTTAAATTCCCTTCAAATATTTGAAATCTAATTAAAATTCTCTGATGTCCTTGAAAATCCGTAGAAATACTTTGTTATTTCTTGAAATCTTTTGAAATCTCGTAAATTCTTTTGAAATATTTCGAAATCTTCTAAAATCACATCAAATTCTTTGAAATCTCATGAAATCACTAAAAAGCTTTGGAAATCTCGTTAAATTCAGTAAAAATTTCGTAATTCCTACAATTATTTTCTAATCCTTTGAAATACGGGAGGGTCACCAAATTTTGCAAATCCTCCTAATAGAGGGTAGGGGGTCTGAAATTTCAAAAATCTTCCTCAACTAATTAATGGACGTGAGTAAAAAAGAAATGGAAAAAGAAATTACCTAAAATGATCCCACATGACATGCATGTTCTCCAGAATGGGTGGTACCCACCAGGAATGATCGGAATGATCATGTTTCTTTTTATCATCGTGATGAGAATTATCACCAGAGTTGACAGAATCCAAAATCATGGGGAGAAGACCCATCAGCCCTTCGGCGTTGTTACCTTGACCCATAAATAAACTTGCTAAATTCATCATAGAGTCAAAATTCATCCCTGATTCTTCATGACCAGCATCTCTTTTATTTGGCTGATTTTGACCAAAGGATGAAGACACAGCTTCCAGAACGGAACCCAAATCAACACCGTTGCCTTCTCTGTTTCCGGAAAGGAGGGATCCAAGACCGGAAAGAATTTGACTCACTCCATCACCTTTTGATTTTCCTCCCGAAAGCATATCACCCACCTGTTAATAATTATTAAGTTAATAATTAATATAATAATAAAATGATAATAAAATTAATAATTATTAAGTTAATAGTTAATAATAATAATTATTATTATAGATTCCTAGGTAATATATAAATCATTCGCTGATTAAAGCAAACTATCAATGTCTATTGAAAGAACAATGGAGGGTTACATCAACTTTATTTTTAAAAGACCCGATTATAAGTAGCTGCCCTAGTGAAAAATGTTTACAAAAAAGTACAGAAAACTAAAACTATTTTTACAGAAATTTACAAATAAATACAATAAGTTACAACCAAAATTTCAGGAAAGTACAACTTTTTTCTCTTATTGAGACGAATGTTGTACTTTTTTGTATTTTTCTGTACATTTTTGTATTTTTTTGTACATTGTTGTATTTTATTGTAGTTATAATTTTCTACAAGAATTTACAAAAAATTACAACTACAAGAATCTACAGGAATTTACATGTTTTGCAGTCAAAAAGTTGATATTCTTCGACCTAGGATGACAAACATTTAGAATATTGCAATGAGATAATTTTAAATTAAGATATGTACACGGTCTCGATTTCAAAAAAAGCTTCTATGTTCAAACTTTGAAGAAATGGTAGAATATTGAAAGACAATAATAAATAATCCTTATTAAACAAAAAACATCACGTTCAAAGTTTTTTTAAATATATAGAAAAATCGATTGGACACCATATATGTCATTTAAAATGATGTAATTGCAATCTTCTCAATATTTGTTATCCCAGATCGAAAAAGAACAACTTTTTGACTTCAAATAAAAATTGAAAAATTAAGAAAGAATTGTTCACGGTAATTGAAATTAAGAGATACGAACTCTTGAAGATACAAATTTTTCCAGTTAAAGTTATAAAAACTAAACCGCAAATTAAAACACTGAAAGTGAAATAAAATTGTATTTTATACTTTCAAAATTAAATTTAAAAAAAGTTAATTTAAACGCTTAATAATTTACGTGTATAAAATTGAAGCTTTTAACAATTTTCAATTTAAAATTTTTGAATTAAAAGCCGCTGGCTTGCAAAATTGTAAATTTTCACTCTTAGACATTGTACAGTTGAAAGAATAAAAAAAATAGAAATCCGCGCTATAATTTTCAATGCTATAAATTGAAGAATGAATCAAAAAATTTATAACTTTTCAAAATTATATAATTTTAATCAATTTTAAGCTAGAATCATTGATTTATACATTAAAATCTGTTTTGAAATCTTTTTAAATATTCTCTTAAAAATTTGTTTTAAAAAATAATTTAAAAAATTTCCAGAAATCTAATAATAATTCTATTATCTTAGAACTCGAATTTTCTCTACCATTTTTTGAAAATCCTGCAAAAGTAAAAAAAACTACCTTAAAATCATCCACATACTTTTTGGAAAATTTTGCAAATCTTATTGAATATTTTTAAAATTTCATTTTTCGGAGACAAAATTATTTTTAGGTTCTCTAAGAATTTTGATACACATTTTTTATTCATTCAAAACTTTTCAAAATGCTTAAAAAGCTTATAAATCTTGTGTTCAAAATCTTTAAAAATCTATATTGTGTATCAAACGGTTTGGAATCTTTTTAAAACTTCGAAATATATTTTTAATTTGCTCGATTATTTTCAAAATTATCAATTGTTCAATTGTCATTTATTAATTTAAAAAGTTTGTTTTAAATCTTTTTGAATATTATCTTAAAATTAATTTTTCAAAATAAAAAATCATTTTAAGTTTTCCCAGCAAAATTAAGAATTTATTTTTATTTTCATAAAACCTTTGAAGATCCTGGAAAACCTTCAAAATTTTATTCCGAAACCTTCAGAAATCTAAATTTATTTGTTATTTTTCAAAATATTTTCCAATTTTAAATTAAGTTTGGATTTTCTGAAAACTTGTAAATATCTCTTAAACTAACTCAATTTTTTCCAAATTGATAATTGTTATATAAGCATCGAAATTCAATAATTTCATATACATTTATTCAAATTTGTTAAATAAAACAATTAAAATTATAAAGTTCGAAGTTTAAATTTAACACTGTGAAATATTAATTATTCAAGGATTTCTATTCGAAATACTTCAGTTTAAAATTGTTTAGTTTTTAATACTTGATTTATAAAGCCTTATCTTAAATAAAAAAAGTAAAATATTACTAAATATTAAAAAAATTGTCAGCCTTAATCGAAAAATTTCATATTAAATGGTTAAAAATGTGATATTTTAGTTTTGAAACAATATTTGAATAGGATTTGGAATTGAATAAGAGTGTTTAATTATGAATCTATTAATTTGAAATTGTTTTTAAATTGAGAATACTTCTAAAGTTTCAATCGATTATTTTAAAAATCCAAATGAACTATTATTTTAATTAAATTTTCTATAAAAAAGTTATTTTATTAGTTAAAATTTTTTTTTAATATTTGCTACATTGAAATTGTTTCTTTTATTTGGGTAAAAGATTAAAATTATTCAGTAATTTTATTTTATTATTTATTATTTTTATTTCTTCTATATATTTATTTTTTTTTCAATTTCTTTGAAACTATTTTAATTTGAATTCTGATTATTTTTTATTATTTATTCGGATTTGTTTATAAACCGAGACTTTCAAATTGACAAAGTTGCATTTTCAACGTTAAAATCTGTAACTTAATTAATTTTGAACAGATTCGAAATCGTCCTGCAAAATCAATTATTGTTTAATTTTCAATGAAGGAACTACAGTTCAATGTGATTTATTATAATAGCAAAAATTCTTGGCAAAAGTGTATTTTTTCTTTAAATTGTAGTTTCTTATAGAAATTTATATATTACATATTTTACAAAAATTTACAATAAAGTACAAGTCGAAATGTTGATGCGGATTCTAAAATTTTTGTTCGTAAAAATGTATATCTTTTTGTAATTTTCTACAATAATTTCGTAAAATTGTAAGTTTTTAATGACTCAAAACACCTAAATTTAAAAAATGTAAAATCCTGTAGTTTTTTCTAATACCTTGTTGATTTTTACAAAAAAAATATATATTAATAAAAAGTTATACAAATTCTTTAATTGTAGAAACTTATACTTTATTGTTAATTTTTCTACTTTTCTACAAGAAAATACAAGAAAAAATAACTATTTGTATTTAACTGTATTTTGTTGTAGAATTTTGTACATTTTTTCAAAAAAAAGTACAGATTTTAACAAAAAATTACAGTTGTAGGAATTTTGTACTTTCTTGTAAGAATTCGGAACCAATCCGAAGTCATCTGTATCCGAACCAATCCGAGTTAATTCGAAGCAATCTGAAAAATTTCTACATTTCTGACGATCCAAATCGGTCAAAAATTAATCCGATTCAATCCCAACTTCCAATCCGAACCAAATTTTCAATCCGAATAAATTCGAACTCGGATTGACCTAAAAATATTTTCAATCCGAATGAATCCCATTCAATCCGAATAAATCCAATTCAATCCGACTCGGATTCATTCGGATTCATTCAGTTTGAAAATTCAATGTATATCCAAGTTCGGATTCATTTGGGTGAATACTTTGGTTCGGATTGGTTCGTTTTGCAGTTCGGATAGAACCGCATTGAGTAGCATTATTTTTTAAACGATTTGGGTCAAACGAAATGTAGAACTTTTTTCGGATTGGTTCGAATTGACTCGTATTGGTTCGGATACAGGTTCCGGAATGATTCGGATTGGTTCGGAAGGAATTCCTATCCGATACTTTCGCCAGGGCTGTTTCCCAGAATCTGGTTGTTTGAATTTAAACTAGCCCAAAAAATGGATTCCTAAAATATTCATTTATGAGAAGATTTTCAGAAGGCAATTTTTATAACTGATCCTGCACCTGTTTTCCGGCATCTGATTGCATGAAAGCGCTGGCCACACCTTGAAGACCACCAATAGCATCATTATTTGTGCCTGCAAATAATGCCTGAGCAGCTTCCATAAATGCATCCGAGGCATCTGTATCCTCCTCTTTCTCGCAAATGGCCAAACCAAAAAGGACCAATAAAATCGTTACACCCAAGATCCGCATCCTAGCGATTTCTGAAAAAATGGAAGACAAATTAGGAACAGGATATTAAAAAAAAGATAATGTATAAATATAAAAATATCTCATTCAAAATGACAAAAATAATATTTTTAATAAAAATATCTCAAGTGAAAATACTTCCATGCGAGGAATTCAAAAAATAAAATAAAAGTTTTTATAATAAATAATTCTTGAGAAATCCACTTTGTTACTTAAACCAAAACAATGCTTTTTCAACTTAAAAAAAAAGTTTCTGATATAAAGAATTTTTTCATTATTCTCAAGTAAACTACAGAAAAGTGTTCTTTTTTACAAAACCAGGAGAATAAATTCTTTTAAATATAATAAATGTATCGATACTATATTGAATTTAATAGGGAACGCTTATAAACTAAATATATTGCATTTTCGACACAATAATATAATTTTTGACCAAAAATAATGATTTTCCACTAAAAGGTATGAATTTTCAACAGTAGAGTTAACTTTTCAAGCTTGAAAATCGAATAACTTAAAAATAAGTAGACTTTTAAACCCGAAAAGATGAATTTTCAACAAAAATGTTACAACCAAATAGTAAAAAAATTTTAAAACTGATAAAAAATTTGTTATGGAAAATTTAATAATAATAATAATAGTTAAAATTTCAAGTGAAGAAGATGAATTTTTGATAAATTAGTTGAATATCAAATACTTCAATTTTTTCTTACTTTTTTTCTTACTTTAATCGAATTTTCAATGAAAAAAATGATTCTTCAACCATAAACAGTTAATTTTTGTTTTCAATGCAAAAAAATAAATTTTTCATTCAAAAAGATGACTTTTCAACAACATAGTTGAATTTCCAATCAATTGAATTTACAAACAAATAGTTCAAGTTTAGTTCTAGTAGATGTTACAAACAAAAGAGATTTTAATCTTTATTTGAAAACAGTTGAGTGCAACCAAAAAATATAAAGTTTCAACTGAGAACTTTTCTACAAAAAAAAACATTTTTTAAACCGCAAGGACAAATTTCCTATCTAAAACGATGAATTTTCAAGAAGAAGTAGAATTTTCGACCAAAAAATGTGACTTTCTAACAAAATAGTTGAATTTTAACAAAATTATTGAATTTTTAGAAAGATAGTTCAATTGTTGTTATGAAAACAAAAAACGATAAATTGTTAACAAAATAGTAGATTTTTCGAGCCAAAATGAAAAATTTTTTAGAAGAAAATTGAATTTTCAATCAAAAAAGATAAAGTTTCAGCTAAGAACTTTTCTACAAAAAAACAAACATTTTTCAAACCAAAAGGACAAGTTTTCTATCCAAAAGGACGAATTTCCAAGAAAAAGTTGAATTTTCGACCAAAAAATGTGACTTTCTAACAAATTAGTTAAATTTTCAACAGAATTGTTAAATTTTCAGCAAAATAGTTGTATTTTCAAATAAAAAACATAAACTTTTAACCAAAAACAAAATAGTTGATGTTACAACCAAAAAATATGTTAATCTTGAATTGAAAACGATTGAATTAAAAGAAGAAAATTTTTTGTAATAAAATAGTTGAATCTTCGAGCCAAAATGACGAATTTTTTGTGTGATTGAGTTTCAACTAAGAACTTTTCTAAAAAAAAAATAATTTTTCAAACCAAAAAGACGCATTTTTTAGCCAAAAGACGAATTTTCAATAAAGCAGTCTAAAAAGATAAATTTCTATCAAAACTGTTGAATCCTTAACAAACTAAGTAAATTCTCAAACAAAGATTCGAATTTTTTTGCGAAATAGTTGAATTTTCAACCTACAAAGATGAATTCCTAACCAAGTAATTGAAATTTCTTCTAAAAACTATAACCTTTTAACCTAATGCTTAAATTTCCAACCAAAAATGACGAATTCTCAACAAAATCTTCTAATCCTCAAGCAAAACAGATTAATTTTTAACCAAACATTTGCATTTTCAATCAAAATATCAAATTTCTACCAAGAGATATGAATGATCTAACCAAGACAATGAATTTTCAACAAAAGAGTTGAATTTTCAATCAAGAAAGATTTTTCATTCAAGGGCGAAAAAAAATTTCAATTCAATGGTTGAATTTTTGAGCAAAAAAGGCCAAATGTGAAAAAAAGTTGGACTTTCAATCCAGAAACATGAATTTAGAGAAATTTTAAGACGAAAAAAACTAATTTTTAACAAAATAAAAACAAATTTTCAAAAAATTAGTCAAATTTTCAATCAAGATTAATTGATACCAAAAAAGGGGAATATTCAATAAATTATACGAATTTTCAACCAAATAATTCAAACTATGCTCAGAAATGAAATAGCTGAATTTTTAATTAGGAAAATCAATTTTCAACCGCAGAAAAATGAAGTTTCAACAAAATAATTGAACTTGTAACTGAATAGTAGAATCTTTAATCAAAAAATATGAATTATGAACCACAATATATTGGTAGAGTTTTTAAATGAAAAGAATTAACTTTCAACCAAAAATAGAGGAAAAAGAGGAATTCGACGTTGAAAACCCGACGTAGTTTTCGACGTCATTTACAACGTAGGAGACTAAGTCGGTTACGACTTAGATTTCGACGTCGGTAACAACGAATTAATCTACTGGAAGTGACGTTAGATTATACGTAGGTTTCAACGTTAGTTATGTCGTGGATTTAGCGTTGGTTATGTCGTAGTTTAAATTGAGGTAATGCCGTAGTTTCCCGCTAGTTATGTCGTAGTTCCGACTGTGGCTATGTCGTAGTTCCAACTGTGGTTCTGTCGTAGTTTCGCCATCAATTATGTCGTAGTTTCAACTGTGGTTATCTCGCAGTTTCACTACCGATCACGTCGTAGTTTCAACTGTGACTATGTCGTAGTTTCAACGTCGGTTATGTCGTAGCTTCAATGTCAGGCATGTCGTAGTTTCACCATGAGTTATGTCTTAGTTTCAATGTCGGTTATGTGGTAGTTTCAATGTCGGTTGCGCCGTAGTTTCAACGTCAGTTATGTCGTAGTTTCAACTTATTTTTTTTATATGTTGGTTACGACAAAGGAAACTATTGTTAATGTTTCGCTGTCGGTTACGACGTATGAAACTATGCTAGGATCCGACGTACGATTCTTCGTAGGTTTCGACGTCCGTAACGACGTAGGAAACTATTAAGATCAAGCGTAGGAAACTACTACGTTCCGACGTAGGTTTCAATGTCGGTTAAAACGTACGAAGGTACGCAGGTTTATATGTTAGTAATGGCAAAGGAATCTTCAATATATTATAATCCGACGTATATTTCGACGTCGGCCAAGACGCATAAAATTTTTAGGATCCGAAGTAGGATTCTACGTAAGTTTCTAAGTTGGTTACGACATAGTAAACTATTAGGATCCGACGTAGGTTTCGACTCACCCTACTGAAAATTTCGACGTAAACTACGTAGAAAACTAAGTCCTAAACTACGTATAAACCGACGTCGTATACTGAGCGTGGAACTGCGTCGGAAACTACGTTAGAAACGACGTAGGAAGCTACGTCGGAAATTGGGATAGTAAACGACGTAGGTTCCGACGTCGTTTCATACGTGGTTTACGACGTCGTTAATGACGTAGCTTACGGCATCACGGAAACTATTTCTATAATAATAAAATATAAATAATAATAGAAGATAATTAGAATTAGGATTGATTAGAATATCATTTGCAGACATTGGTTATCGCTTGCAATAAAACGAGATTATATATTTAGTAAAATTATTTGAGTGTCTGGAAATGATATTCTAATCAATTCTAATTCTAATTATCTTTTATTATTGATTCTAATGATTATATTATTATAGAAATAGTTTTCGTGATGCCGTCAACCACGTCGGAAACGACGTCGGAAGCTACGTCGTTTGCTACCCCAATTTCTGACGTAGTTTCCGACGTCGTTCCATACGTAGTACACGACGTCGGTTTAGACGTAGTTTACGACGTTCTTTACGACGTCGGAATTTTTAATAGGGTAGGAAACTATTAGGATCTGATGGAGTTTTCGACATAGGAAGCTATTGGACTCCAATGTAGGATACGACCTCAGATTTTTCAGTAGGAGAACGATAAGATTAATTTTCAGTTGAGGGCGTCTGCGACCAGTCGTTGACCTTGAAACACCTTGAGAGATATCCTTGCATGGATTCCAACTCCTTAAAGTCACCAAGCAAGCTATTTTGGGACGTGGTTAAGCTTGCTTGAATTTAAGCCCCAAGATCATGCCGGAAACGTTTCGGCTCGTGGTCAACTGAATACCGTTGTTTCTTTATAATGAAGGCACTGGAAGCGAGCGTCCAACCTACGCCACTTCGCATCGCTTCGTACACGTGTATCATCAACGAGAATCAAGTAAATCAAGTAAATCAAGTAAATTTGACCCAAAACATATTGAGTGTCATAAAAAAGTTAACTCAATTATTTTTTGTAATATATCTTCGGAAAAGATTAAAAAGTACTAAATTACCTTTTTGACTCTTAAAAGTAACCCTTTCAAAATCAGGCAAGAATGTACAAATATATTTACAATTAACAAAACGGCACACAGTGGTCCAAATCAAGAATTTACTGTTAAAAATCGGCTACAGCTTACAATTTTTTACCGATTTCAATTTTTTTTATTGTATATATGAACTGGAAAAATAAAACTTTTTCAGAATATTATTTTTGGTCGTCAGGGAAAAGACTTAAATAATATTTATTTTCTTCATAATGAATGCGGGTACACTTAAGAAACATAAATAATTAGTTTAGGATTGAAGCTAATTTTTATAAACAAATTATATTAACAAATA
>CAKNXH010081899.1:0-10212 GCA_932178445.1 Andricus quercusramuli
TGCGTAGAAATCCTTTAAAATATCTTAAAATCCCTTAAAATCCTTTGCAAAGCTAAAAATTCATTGAAATCGTTCAAAAACTGAGGAAATCCCTTTAAAATTTTTTGAGTTTCCGCGGAATCTCTTGAAATCCTTGAGATCGCTGAGATCTTAGAAATCCCATGGAAATCCCTCAAGATCTTTAAAAATATCTTGATTCCTCGAAATCTAATTGAAATCCCTTGAGATCCTTGTAAATTCGTAAAGATATCTTGGTATTTCTTGAAATTCTTTAAAATTACGCGAATTCCCATGAATTTTTTTTAAATATTACAAAATCTATTAGAATCCCTTCTAAAATTCCATGGAACTCGTACAGAATCTCATGCCTGGAAATCCCTTGAAATTTTTCGAAAACTGTAGAAATCCCTTAATTTCTTTTTAGATTTCGTGAAATCTTTTAAAGTCCTCGCTATCGCTTAAAATCTTAGAAATCCCATGAAAATCTTTCAAGATCCTTTCAAATTCGTAAAAATCCTTTGAAATCTCTTAAAATCCATTAAAATCCTCGAAAATCTTTTGAAATCTTCTGAAATTCCTTAAATTCCCTTCAAATATTTGAAATCTAATTAAAATTCTCTGATGTCCTTGAAAATCCGTAGAAATACTTTGTTATTTCTTGAAATCTTTTGAAATCTCGTAAATTCTTTTGAAATATTTCGAAATCTTCTAAAATCACATCAAATTCTTTGAAATCTCATGAAATCACTAAAAAGCTTTGGAAATCTCGTTAAATTCAGTAAAAATTTCGTAATTCCTACAATTATTTTCTAATCCTTTGAAATACGGGAGGGTCACCAAATTTTGCAAATCCTCCTAATAGAGGGTAGGGGGTCTGAAATTTCAAAAATCTTCCTCAACTAATTAATGGACGTGAGTAAAAAAGAAATGGAAAAAGAAATTACCTAAAATGATCCCACATGACATGCATGTTCTCCAGAATGGGTGGTACCCACCAGGAATGATCGGAATGATCATGTTTCTTTTTATCATCATGATGAGAATTATCACCAGAGTTGACAGAATCCAAAATCATGGGGAGAAGACCCATTAGCCCTTCGGCGTTGTTACCTTGACCCATAAATAAACTTGCTAAATTCATCATAGAGTCAAAATTCATCCCTGATTCTTCATGGCCAGCATCTCTTTTATTTGGCTGATTTTGACCAAAGGATGAAGACACAGCTTCCAGAACGGAACCCAAATCAACACCGTTGCCTTCTCTGTTTCCGGAAAGGAGGGATCCAAGACCGGAAAGAATTTGACTCACTCCATCACCTTTTGATTTTCCTCCCGAAAGCATATCACCCACCTGTTAATAATTATTAAGTTAATAATTAATATAATAATAAAATGATAATAAAATTAATAATTATTAAGTTAATAGTTAATAATAATAATTATTATTATAGATTCCTAGGTAATATATAAATCATTCGCTGATTAAAGCAAACTATCAATGTCTATTGAAAGAACAATGGAGGGTTACATCAACTTTATTTTTAAAAGACCCGATTATAAGTAGCTGCCCTAGTGAAAAATGTTTACAAAAAAGTACAGAAAACTAAAACTATTTTTACAGAAATTTACAAATAAATACAATAAGTTACAACCAAAATTTCAGGAAAGTACAACTTTTTTCTCTTATTGAGACGAATGTTGTACTTTTTTGTATTTTTCTGTACATTTTTGTATTTTTTTGTACATTGTTGTATTTTATTGTAGTTATAATTTTCTACAAGAATTTACAAAAAATTACAACTACAAGAATCTACAGGAATTTACATGTTTTGCAGTCAAAAAGTTGATATTCTTCGACCTAGGATGACAAACATTTAGAATATTGCAATGAGATAATTTTAAATTAAGATATGTACACGGTCTCGATTTCAAAAAAAGCTTCTATGTTCAAACTTTGAAGAAATGGTAGAATATTGAAAGACAATAATAAATAATCCTTATTAAACAAAAAACATCACGTTCAAAGTTTTTTTAAATATATAGAAAAATCGATTGGACACCATATATGTCATTTAAAATGATGTAATTGCAATCTTCTCAATATTTGTTATCCCAGATCGAAAAAGAACAACTTTTTGACTTCAAATAAAAATTGAAAAATTAAGAAAGAATTGTTCACGGTAATTGAAATTAAGAGATACGAACTCTTGAAGATACAAATTTTTCCAGTTAAAGTTATAAAAACTAAACCGCAAATTAAAACACTGAAAGTGAAATAAAATTGTATTTTATACTTTCAAAATTAAATTTAAAAAAAGTTAATTTAAACGCTTAATAATTTACGTGTATAAAATTGAAGCTTTTAACAATTTTCAATTTAAAATTTTTGAATTAAAAGCCGCTGGCTTGCAAAATTGTAAATTTTCACTCTTAGACATTGTACAGTTGAAAGAATAAAAAAAATAGAAATCCGCGCTATAATTTTCAATGCTATAAATTGAAGAATGAATCAAAAAATTTATAACTTTTCAAAATTATATAATTTTAATCAATTTTAAGCTAGAATCATTGATTTATACATTAAAATCTGTTTTGAAATCTTTTTAAATATTCTCTTAAAAATTTGTTTTAAAAAATAATTTAAAAAATTTCCAGAAATCTAATAATAATTCTATTATCTTAGAACTCGAATTTTCTCTACCATTTTTTGAAAATCCTGCAAAAGTAAAAAAAACTACCTTAAAATCATCCACATACTTTTTGGAAAATTTTGCAAATCTTATTGAATATTTTTAAAATTTCATTTTTCGGAGACAAAATTATTTTTAGGTTCTCTAAGAATTTTGATACACATTTTTTATTCATTCAAAACTTTTCAAAATGCTTAAAAAGCTTATAAATCTTGTGTTCAAAATCTTTAAAAATCTATATTGTGTATCAAACGGTTTGGAATCTTTTTAAAACTTCGAAATATATTTTTAATTTGCTCGATTATTTTCAAAATTATCAATTGTTCAATTGTCATTTATTAATTTAAAAAGTTTGTTTTAAATCTTTTTGAATATTATCTTAAAATTAATTTTTCAAAATAAAAAATCATTTTAAGTTTTCCCAGCAAAATTAAGAATTTATTTTTATTTTCATAAAACCTTTGAAGATCCTGGAAAACCTTCAAAATTTTATTCCGAAACCTTCAGAAATCTAAATTTATTTGTTATTTTTCAAAATATTTTCCAATTTTAAATTAAGTTTGGATTTTCTGAAAACTTGTAAATATCTCTTAAACTAACTCAATTTTTTCCAAATTGATAATTGTTATATAAGCATCGAAATTCAATAATTTCATATACATATATTCAAATTTGTTAAATAAAACAATTAAAATTATAAAGTTCGAAGTTTAAATTTAACACTGTGAAATATTAATTATTCAAGGATTTCTATTCGAAATACTTCAGTTTAAAATTGTTTAGTTTTTAATACTTGATTTATAAAGCCTTATCTTAAATAAAAAAAGTAAAATATTACTAAATATTAAAAAAATTGTCAGCCTTAATTGAAAAATTTCATATTAAATGGTTAAAAATGTGATATTTTAGTTTTGAAACAATATTTGAATAGGATTTGGAATTGAATAAGAGTGTTTAATTATGAATCTATTAATTTGAAATTGTTTTTAAATTGAGAATACTTCTAAAGTTTCAATCGATTATTTTAAAAATCCAAATGAACTATTATTTTAATTAAATTTTCTATAAAAAAGTTATTTTATTAGTTAAAATTTTTTTTTAATATTTGCTACATTGAAATTGTTTCTTTTATTTGGGTAAAAGATTAGAATTATTCAGTAATTTTATTTTATTATTTATTATTTTTATTTCTTCTATATATTTATTTTTTTTTTCAATTTCTTTGAAACTATTTTAATTTGAATTCTGATTATTTTTTATTATTTATTCGGATTTGTTTATAAACCGAGACTTTCAAATTGACAAAGTTGCATTTTCAACGTTAAAATCTGTAACTTAATTAATTTTGAACAGATTCGAAATCGTCCTGCAAAATCAATTATTGTTTAATTTTCAATGAAGGAACTACAGTTCAATGTGATTTATTATAATAGCAAAAATTCTTGGCAAAAGTGTATTTTTTCTTTAAATTGTAGTTTCTTATAGAAATTTATATATTACATATTTTACAAAAATTTACAATAAAGTACAAGTCGAAATGTTGATGCGGATTCTAAAATTTTTGTTCGTAAAAATGTATATCTTTTTGTAATTTTCTACAATAATTTCGTAAAATTGTAAGTTTTTAATGACTCAAAACACCTAAATTTAAAAAATGTAAAATCCTGTAGTTTTTTCTAATACCTTGTTGATTTTTACAAAAAAAATATATATTAATAAAAAGTTATACAAATTCTTTAATTGTAGAAACTTATACTTTATTGTTAATTTTTCTACTTTTCTACAAGAAAATACAAGAAAAAATAACTATTTGTATTTAACTGTATTTTGTTGTAGAATTTTGTACATTTTTTCAAAAAAAAGTACAGATTTTAACAAAAAATTACAGTTGTAGGAATTTTGTACTTTCTTGTAAGAATTCGGAACCAATCCGAAGTCATCTGTATCCGAACCAATCCGAGTTAATTCGAAGCAATCTGAAAAATTTCTACATTTCTGACGATCCAAATCGGTCAAAAATTAATCCGATTCAATCCCAACTTCCAATCCGAACCAAATTTTCAATCCGAATAAATTCGAACTCGGATTGACCTAAAAATATTTTCAATCCGAATGAATCCCATTCAATCCGAATAAATCCAATTCAATCCGACTCGGATTCATTCGGATTCATTCAGTTTGAAAATTCAATGTATATCCGAGTTCGGATTCATTTGGGTGAATACTTTGGTTCGGATTGGTTCGTTTTGCAGTTCGGATAGAACCGCATTGAGTAGGATTATTTTTTAAACGATTTGGGTCAAACGAAATGTAGAACTTTTTTCGGATTGGTTCGAATTGACTCGTATTGGTTCGGATACAGGTTCCGGAATGATTCGGATTGGTTCGGAAGGAATTCCTATCCGATACTTTCGCCAGGGCTGTTTCCCAGAATCTGGTTGTTTGAATTTAAACTAGCCCAAAAAATGGATTCCTAAAATATTCATTTATGAGAAGATTTTCAGAAGGCAATTTTTATAACTGATCCTGCACCTGTTTTCCGGCATCTGATTGCATGAAAGCGCTGGCCACACCTTGAAGACCACCAATAGCATCATTATTTGTGCCTGCAAATAATGCCTGAGCAGCTTCCATAAATGCATCCGAGGCATCTGTATCCTCCTCTTTCTCGCAAATGGCCAAACCAAAAAGGACCAATAAAATCGTTACACCCAAGATCCGCATCCTAGCGATTTCTGAAAAAAAGGAAGAAAAATTAGGAACAGGATATTAAAAAAAAGATAATGTATAAATATAAAAATATCTCATTCAAAATGATAAAAATAATATTTTTAATAAAAATATCTCAAGTGAAAATATTTCCATGCGAGGAATTCAAAAAATAAAATAAAAGTTTTTATAATAAATAATTCTTGAGAAATCCACTTTGTTACTTAAACCAAAACAATGCTTTTTCAACTTAAAAAAAAAAGTTTCTGATATAAAGAATTTTTTCATTATTCTCAAGTAAACTACAGAAAAGTGTTCTTTTTTACAAAACCAGGAGAATAAATTCTTTTAAATATAATAAATGTATCGATACTATATTGAATTTAATAGGGAACGCTTATAAACTAAATATATTGCATTTTCGACACAATAATATAATTTTTGACCAAAAATAATGATTTTCCACTAAAAGGTATGAATTTTCAACAGTAGAGTTGACTTTTCAAGCTTGAAAATCGAATAACTTAAAAATAAGTAGACTTTTAAACCCGAAAAGATGAATTTTCAACAAAAATGTTACAACCAAATAGTAAAAAAATTTTAAAACTGATAAAAAATTTGTTATGGAAAATTTAATAATAATAATAATAGTTAAAATTTCAAGTGAAGAAGATGAATTTTTGATAAATTAGTTGAATATCAAATACTTCAATTTTTTCTTACTTTTTTTCTTACTTTAATCGAATTTTCAATGAAAAAAATGATTCTTCAACCATAAACAGTTAATTTTTGTTTTCAATGCAAAAAAATAAATTTTTCATTCAAAAAGATGACTTTTCAACAACATAGTTGAATTTCCAATCAATTGAATTTACAAACAAATAGTTCAAGTTTAGTTCTAGTGGATGTTACAAACAAAAGAGATTTTAATCTTTATTTGAAAACAGTTGAGTGCAACCAAAAAATATAAAGTTTCAACTGAGAACTTTTCTACAAAAAAAAACATTTTTTAAACCGCAAGGACAAATTTCCTATCTAAAACGATGAATTTTCAAGAAGAAGTAGAATTTTCGACCAAAAAATGTGACTTTCTAACAAAATAGTTGAATTTTAACAAAATTATTGAATTTTTAGAAAGATAGTTCAATTGTTGTTATGAAAACAAAAAACGATAAATTGTTAACAAAATAGTAGATTTTTCGAGCCAAAATGAAAAATTTTTTAGAAGAAAATTGAATTTTCAATCAAAAAAGATAAAGTTTCAGCTAAGAACTTTTCTACAAAAAAACAAACATTTTTCAAACCAAAAGGACAAGTTTTCTATCCAAAAGGACGAATTTCCAAGAAAAAGTTGAATTTTCGACCAAAAAATGTGACTTTCTAACAAATTAGTTAAATTTTCAACAGAATTGTTAAATTTTCAGCAAAATAGTTGTATTTTCAAATAAAAAACATAAACTTTTAACCAAAAACAAAATAGTTGATGTTACAACCAAAAAATATGTTAATCTTGAATTGAAAACGATTGAATTAAAAGAAGAAAATTTTTTGTAATAAAATAGTTAAATCTTCGAGCCAAAATGACGAATTTTTTGTTTGATTGAGTTTCAACTAAGAACTTTTCTAAAAAAAAAATAATTTTTCAAACCAAAAAGACGAATTTTTTAGCCAAAAGACGAATTTTCAATAAAGCAGTCTAAAAAGATAAATTTCTATCAAAACTGTTGAATCCTTAACAAACTAAGTAAATTCTCAAACAAAGATTCGAATTTTTTTGCGAAATAGTTGAATTTTCAACCTACAAAGATGAATTCCTAACCAAGTAATTGAAATTTCTTCTAAAAACTATAACCTTTTAACCTAATGCTTAAATTTCCAACCAAAAATGACGAATTCTCAACAAAATCTTCTAATCCTCAAGCAAAACAGATTAATTTTTAACCAAACATTTGCATTTTCAATCAAAATATCAAATTTCTACCAAGAGATATGAATGATCTAACCAAGAGTTGAATTTTCAATCAAGAAAGATTTTTCATTCAAGGGCGAAAAAAAATTTCAATTCAATGGTTGAATTTTTGAGCAAAAAAGGCCAAATGTGAAAAAAAGTTGGACTTTCAATCCAGAAACATGAATTTAGAGAAATTTTAAGACGAAAAAAACTAATTTTTAACAAAATAAAAACAAATTTTCAAAAAATTAGTCAAATTTTCAATCAAGATTAATTGATACCAAAAAAGGGGAATATTCAATAAATTATACGAATTTTCAACCAAATAATTCAAACTATGCTCAGAAATGAAATAGCTGAATTTTTAATTAGGAAAATCAATTTTCAACCGCAGAAAAATGAAGTTTCAACAAAATAATTGAACTTGTAACTGAATAGTAGAATCTTTAATCAAAAAATATGAATTATGAACCATAATATATTGGTAGAGTTTTCAAATGAAAAGAATTAAGTTTCAACCAAAAATAGAGGAAAAAGAGGAATTCGACGTTGAAAACCCGACGTAGTTTTCGACGTCATTTACAACGTAGGAGACTAAGTCGGTTACGACTTAGATTTCGACGTCGGTAACAACGAATTAATCTACTGGAAGTGACGTTAGATTATACGTAGGTTTCAACGTTAGTTATGTCGTGGATTTAGCGTTGGTTATGTCGTAGTTTCAATGTCGGTCATGTCGTAGTTTAAATTGAGGTAATGCCGTAGTTTCCCGCTAGTTATGTCGTAGTTCCGACTGTGGCTATGTCGTAGTTCCAACTGTGGTTATGTCGTAGTTTCACCATCAATTATGTCGTAGTTTCAACTGTGGTTATCTCGCAGTTTCACTACCGATCACGTCGTAGTTTCAACTGTGACTATGTCGTAGTTTCAACGTCGGTTATGTCGTAGCTTCAATGTCAGGTATGTCGTAGTTTCACCATGAGTTATGTCTTAGTTTCAATGTCGGTTATGTGGTAGTTTCAATGTCGGTTGCGCCGTAGTTTCAACGTCAGTTATGTCGTAGTTTCAACTTATTTTTTTTATATGTTGGTTACGACAAAGGAAACTATTGTCAATGTTTCGCTGTCGGTTACGACGTATTAAACTATGCTAGGGTCCGACGTACGATTCTTCGTAGGTTTCGACGTCCGTAACGACGTAGGAAACTATTAAGATCAAGCGTAGGAAACTACTACGTTCCGACGTAGGTTTCAATGTCGGTTAAAACGTACGAAGGTACGCAGGTTTATATGTTGGTCATGGCAAAGGAATCTTCAATATATTATAATCCGACGTATACTTCGACGTCGGCCAAGACGCATAAAATTTTTAGGATCCGAAGTAGGATTCTACGTAAGTTTCTAAGTTGGTTACGACATAGTAAACTATTAGGATCCGACGTAGGTTTCGACTCACCCTACTGAAAATTTCGACGTAAACTACGTAGAAAACTAAGTCCTAAACTACGTATAAACCGACGTCGTATACTGAGCGTGGAACTGCGTCGGAAACTACGTTAGAAACGACGTAGGAAGCTACGTCGGAAATTGGGATAGTAAACGACGTAGTTTCCGACGTCGTTTCATACGTGGTTTACGACGTCGTTAATGACGTAGCTTACGGCATCACGGAAACTATTTCTATAATAATAAAATATAAATAATAATAGAAGATAATTAGAATTAGGATTGATTAGAATATCATTTGCAGACATTGGTTATCGCTTGCAATAAAACGAGATTATATATTTAGTAAAATTATTTGAGTGTCTGGAAATGATATTCTAATCAATTCTAATTCTAATTATCTTTTATTATTGATTCTAATGATTATATTATTATAGAAATAGTTTTCGTGATGCCGTAAACCACGTAGGAAGCTACGTCGTTTGCTACCCCAATTTCTGACGTAGTTTCCGACGTCGTTCCATACGTAGTACACGACGTCGGTTTAGACGTAGTTTACGACGTTCTTTACGACGTCGGAATTTTTAATAGGGTAGGAAACTATTAGGATCTGATGGAGTTTTCGACATAGGAAGCTATTGGACTCCAATGTAGGATACGACCTCAGATTTTTCAGTAGGAGAACGATAAGATTAATTTTCAGTTGAGGGCGTCTGCGACCAGTCGTTGACCTTGAAACACCTTGAGAGATATCCTTGCATGGATTCCAACTCCTTAAAGTCACCAAGCAAGCTATTTTGGGACGTGGTTAAGCTTGCTTGAATTTAAGCCCCAAGATCATGCCGGAAACGTTTCGGCTCGTGGTCAACTGAATACCGTTGTTTCTTTATAATGAAGGCACTGGAAGCGAGCGTCCAACCTACGCCACTTCGCATCGCTTCGTACACGTGTATCATCAACGAGAATCAAGTAAATCAAGTAAATTTTCACCCAAAACCTCGCCCAAAACATATTGAGTGTCATACAAAAATTAACTCAATTATTTTTTGTAATATATCTTCGGAAAAGTTTAAAAAGTACTAAATTACCTTTTTGACTCTTAAAAGTAACCCTTTCAAAATCAGGCAAGAATGTTCAAATATATTTACAATTAACAAAACGGCACGCAGTGGTCCAAATCAAGAATTTACTGTTAAAAATCGGCTACAGCTTACAATTTTTTACCGATTTCAATTTTTTTTTATTGTACAAATAAACTGGAAGAATAAAACTTTTTCAGAATATTATGTTTGATCGCCGGGGAAAAGACTGAAATAATATTTATTTTATTCATAATGAATGCGGGTACACTTAAGAAACATAAATAATTGGTTTAGGATTGAAGCTAATTTTTATAAACAAATTATATTAACAAATA